>APFE030251959.1:103005-115324 GCA_000404065.3 Pinus taeda
TAAGAAGGATAATAAATTATCACCAAAGTATTATGGTTTGTACAAGGTGTTGCAAAAGATTGGTACTATGGCATACAAATTGGAGCTTCCTGCAGCTTCTCAAGTGCACCCAGTTTTCCATGTTTCATGTTTAAAGAAGGTTGTAGGTGACAAGCTCCCAGTTCAAACAATATTTCCAGAACTTGATGAGGAAGGAAAAATTATATTGGAACCGGAAGCTGTCACAGAAACAAGAACTCGACAGCTATGAAATTGATCAATTTCATAGTATCTCATCAAGTGGAAGAACTTATCCGCAGAAGATTCCACATGGGAGGATGAGAATTTTATAGAGAAGCATCCAGAACTACTCAAGCATTGAGACAACACTTTTTGAAGGAAGGCAGTTAGGGTCCTATAATACTAGTGATTACCCCATATTATTGTAGTTTTATCCCTTATAATATTGTGTCCCCTATTGTCCCCATATTGTTATTATTGTGCCCCATAGAATCCCTCTATTGTTATTTTTGTGCCTTTATATTATTATTGTTATGTTGGTAGGGTTATATTGTGACTCCTTAGACTCCTATATATAGAAAGGAGGTTTTGTCATTTTATCATAAAAGAATCATTCATTTGTGTAATGTAAAGGAGGTTGCCCCCTCGAAGAGGTTGAATTCTAAGGCGTTGATCAATCTTTTCTATCTTTTTGTGAGCTGGTTTCATAAAAAAATTGTTGGCAAGCTCCTATTCCCACTTACATAAGTTTTCTACAGGCTACAACCCATAGGAGGCTCCTACCTCAGCTTATTTTGCAAGATACAACTTGCAAGGAAGATCCTACTCCCATAAATTTTCTATATGCTACAACCTGCAAGAGGCTCCTACCTCAATTGGCTCCAACATGTTCTTTTTTAAGCTACAACTTGAAGGGAGACTACAATCCCTTGATACATGAAAATTTCAGCATATTGGTTTACTTGGTTTCAACTCTACATACTTCCATCTTTATCTCTTCCTTTTCTTGCTCTATTCTACTTCACATCAACTCCTCTTCTTCTTTCTCCTTGTACCAGGTAACTCACAATAAATATTTTGTTTCTCTCAGACACACTCTAACTCTTTAACCATCTAAACAAACATCCTTTTATAAATAGATTTTTTTGACTGTTAGTCTTCCATGGAGTAATATGAAGTGAACTACTTGTCTCTTTACATTGCAGGGTCATCTCATTGTTTACAAGTATTCACTCTCAAATTTGAAGGATAAATCAAGAAAAATAAACCTCATATTATTCAAATTTGAAATAAAATAAACCAACAGTAATGATTGCATGAGTTAGGGATCAGATGGATAAGAAAAAACACTGTAACATAGGCTAGTTGAAGAGATAGTACATTACACAATATATTGAATAAATGACCTATGCTATAACACTGGTTTTGAGAGCAAAAGACATGTTACTGTTAGAATGGTATTGGAGTACACAACCAAATATTACAACAACACATTCTCTAACATCAACGACCTCATCAACTTCATCTGTGCATACATCAATCCCATTACCCTTTGGTGCTCCTTTGTTCTAATGTTAGTAGTTTCTGTTTTTCTTGGAAGACCACACATTTGTTCTATTGTCAACACCTTTGTTTTGCCATCAACAATTTTGTTCTACCGTCAATACATTTTCCTTGCATCACAATAATGATCAGCACCTTTTACTTGCATTAAAACAATGATCAACACCTCCATAACATAGTGCAACAACACAAGCATACTTTTTTTCTATCTTACTTCTCACAAGAAACATATACTCAGTTGCACCTCCTCACACACATATGATGACCACACTTGCTGCCCTTTTCCATCAATGACAACAGTTCCAACACCTCTAGGTTTTGATAAAATTTGAAGGTAATAACAATGTCAAATTATTGTAACCTTTCAAAGTAGACCACCCATCTTGCATCCTAAAAAATTTTATAAACCTCGGGATGACTATGCAACAGGTCAAATGATTAAGGCTTGTGACAAATAATTGCTTCTCCCATCATTGAGTAGATAAGTTCTCACTATGGTGGTGCTATTGATATAGTGGAATAATTCATTGGCATGCCCTCGTAGCTAGGGAGGAAGTTGAGTTCAAAATTCACAAAGTTGATGGTTTTGAGATTTTATGCCATAAATGGTAATGATGGATAGGTGATGAAAAATACAGAAAGGATCATGACATGATAGAAAAGCAACATGACATATTAATATAGGGAGAAAAGGTAATTAATGTGGCATATGGTAAAATGAAGTGGCATATGGTGAAATGATTATTTGTACCATATTGGTGGGTATTCTTTCCTGTCACACAAGTGAGTCAGGTGTAATCCCTGACAATGACACGAAAATGTTGAGGAATTTAATTGTCCATCTAAACATCCCAATCACTCAATATATTAATTGTCAACTATGCCACTTTTTATTTTAAAGTTATCATGCAAGACATATGTAGGAAACAATTTCTAGTATGACATTAGCTATTTTACTTATGCAATCTTTAGCAAGAAACACAACCGTTTTGAAAATGATATTCAAAGACCAATTACTCGTTGTAGACTAGATCACACCTGTTCAAGTGGAAACATTCTTCACATTGTTTTGGAATTGAAATCACACTGCAAAAACCACACTTGAATAATTAGTGAACCTCTACATAGCCAAACCTCTCTCTTGCATAAATGAAACAATTCAATTCTTTGCAAAAGTAAATTCACTCGGATATCATAATCGGTCTGAGTCTGCTCATGATATCTCCTTGAAAAAAATCTATAAATAACATCAAGCTGAGAATAAAAATTAAATGAAACAACATTGTAACAACAACAACAATATAAATTGGCATGAATTTTTAGTTGCTACGATCAAGTAACAACAATCCACACCTCATGTGAAAGACATAGCAAATCAATGTAAGTGACAATAACAACAACATTTTAACGAATGAACTCAGTAATAAAAATCTTAACAAAAACAAAAAAAATAATCAATGAACTAAGTACACTTACTAATACAACCACAATGATCCTTGCTAAAGAAGAGGGCTCTTCCTCCTTAATAGGGAGTTGGGAGTTACTAACGTCTACAACGTAACTCAAAATTTCATGAATCCAATCACGAATCTGATGAAATTTTCATTAATTAGTCTTCAAGAAATACAAATGCAATGATCAGATAAAAATAAGAGCTAACTCCTCACTGAGAGCAAAGGTGTTTTATTTTTAAAGACTTATTTTACAACTAACCTTGGAAGAATGATAGTTACAAACAATGTTGAGAAACTTTTGATTTTGAGGCTATCCAACAAAGTCTTAAATTGAATATATTTTACAATTGGTCATAAAAAAATACATTCAAATAAATATTGTGCTACAGTAGGTTACCTCAAGTGTTGGAACCTATCGTACTACTCAACAACCCACATTATAATTAACGGTAGAACTAATAAATAATGGGAACCCTTTTAAAAATTTAAGATAAAACCCAAAAAATCCAATAAAACAAGGTAATCTTAGCTTTATTGTTTCAAAAACTTAATTGGATATAGAGATTTCCCTTATTGTAATGAAAATATCAAAGTTTAAGCCTTAAATAATGGCTTTTACTTTAAAAAACTCTCTTCGAAAGTATAATATCATAGCTTTCCAACATGTCCCTTTAACAAAAAATCTGATTAAAACATGTCTCGAACGAGTTTCCTAAGTCCTAAAGCCTTAAAATAATAAAGCTCTTTTTTTTATGTACAACAATAAAGGTATAATCCTGCAAGACTTCCACGTCGCATATTGGGGTTACCATATCAGCATTTTCATTTTGATGACCATGTCAAATCCTTTGATCCTCTAATCTCCGATATCCCTTCTCACTACATTCTCCAATACACGACCCCGCCAATCCTCCGATATTTGTCTCACCTCCGACCTCCGATCTCCGATATACTACCCGCCTCTTATATAGTAATTGTCATATTGGGGTTTTCTAATCGACAACTATCCTTTCAAATCCTCGATATGAAAGCGCCGATGCGAAACCTCCAATAATTATTCCCGCCTATAATTCTAAGCTTCTATGCATTATAAGCCTATCAGAGGTAAACGATATTGCGACTTTTAATGGTGCAATAATGAATTTTAGCCGATAAAGTTCTTCAATATGCTAACATGTGATGTGACCCATGAGAATTCACATTTTATAAATAAATGGCCAAATGTGGAGAATTAATGATTTTCGATATAATAAACGCCTTCATTATTACTAACGATTTCCTGAGATTTCACTCATAAAAGTCTTGGATTATTGCAGAATCGGTTATTTGCTAAGTTATTCACCTTGACTGTTAGTTTCTCCTCACTCTTTTTTTTCTCTTGACAGTCCAGTCCTGACAAGCATAATTCAACAGAAATGTCTCGGTCGACCAAACCTGTAACAACCCTGGTAAAACTTCCATGTAATAAAGTTAAAAAAAATAACCATGGTTGATGGGACACCTATTCCAAGCTGAATATTGGGCAGGACATCATAGGGGGTGTTCATTTGATTATTTATGGCTAAGGAAATTTGAAAAGGCAATGGCTAAGGCTTTGGAAAGGAAAAATGGCATTTTTCGCACAATTATTTATGAAAATAATGGAAATTAGGAGAAAATTAGGTGAAAGGTCACAAGTTTCATGTGAGGAGGAAAATGAAGAAAATAGAGGCCACATTCATAAAAATGCTTCCAGTGATCAGTTGGTAACCTTTTTCTAGTCCAGTTCTGGAGCACTCTCATTATTCTCTCTCTCTTACTCTTGGATACTTAGAGTTTTCTTGGAGCACTTTGGCATTGGAGCAAGAAAGGAAAAGAAGGCAAGAGGAAGCAAGGATCAAGTAAGGAAAAGCAAGATCAAGTAGCTGCAATGGGCTTCACTGTAGGTATCGACTTGCATGTGTATTTTCCTTGCTATATTTGGCATGCATGGTATTGTATGTGGTTCTTTTCTATCATGGCATGGGTTTTGCCAGGTGTGATAATGTTTTCAGCCTAGCCCTGCCATTTTGGGATAGCCATGGTGTGATGGGATTCTCATGTTTGGTTGAGATGGATTTCCAGATTGATTCAAAGATGAGTGAGGTGGATCTCCAAAATGATAGAGCACATAGCCTAGTAACCCCTCAACCGGAATGTGGGTTGTGGTAAAACCAAATTTTGTGTTTCCTGGGATGGCATAGGAATCCTTGTCGTTGAATGGCAGGACATATGGTCAACCCTAGAGGTTGTTTGCTCTCAGTTGGGTCTAGTAATCCCAGGTTTGGGATATGTGGTAAAGCCTGGAGAGTGTGTGTCAGTTTAGGGCACAGTGATCTAGGTTTGGGTTGTGGTAAATCCTAAGAAACTAGGAGACAAGAAAATTCCTCACACTGTAGGTGGAGAAATCTGGTGGCATCCACGCTTGTTTGGCCTTGTGATCAGGTGGAGATCACGGTAACGCCTATTATGATGTGTTCATTATTTTGGCCGAGCGACCCAGGATGGATTACAGTAAAGCCTAGTTTCCATTAATGAGGGTGAGGTGGTTTAGCCTTGGTATACCCCAGTTGAGTTCTTTTGGTTTGAGTCCCAGATTCGGTTTGGAATATGGCACAGGGGTGAATGGCTGAAGAGAGATTTGGCTCAACCATTCTATGGTTGAGTGGAACATGTTAGTGCCATCTCCGGTTGGTTCATTGCATGGATTAATGAGAAATTAATTCCCTTGATTTTCATGTGAAAATGTACTGATGTATATATGGATTTTGATGGATGATATATTTATGGTATTTATGTTCCTATTATGCCAGTTATATGTACATTTTGTGGCAGCAACTATGTATGGCTCTCAACATGTTTTCACTTGTATTTGAAAGGATATGATATCTATGACCTAATACGTGACAAGACAACAAATGGCATGAGGGAACAATGGTTCATAGCAATTCTCAGATAAGCATGAAATCCCTACACTTAATTCTGTTGTTTACTCCTACAGGCTACATGTTGAGAATATGTTTGATGAAATTCCTATCATGGCTAGTAGGGGTCTGGTTAAGGTCTTGATCAACTTATTGCTTTTGCATCATTGTTTGCCTGTATTTTACTTGATTTTGAGCTTTGATTCCATTCTGGGCAGTGGCTTGGGCTTTGGGCCTGAAAAAGTGGCTTAAATCTTGGGGTCATTGGCATAGAACTAGAAACTTCAGTCCACAACCACTGGCAGGCAGGCCTATGAGAGAGACTTTAGGTCTCTAGTCACTCCCTTGCCCATAACATGAGAGTGACTATGACTTAAGAGGTCCAGAACAAAAGTGGGACCCAGGGACAGGTTGCTTGAGTGGCTGACTTGTCTTCTGAGGGTTTTGTTGATGATGTTGGATGACTGTGTGTGATGTTTTGTTGATTCCATTTCCTTAAGGTCACCTCAGAGGTCGAATCTAATCATTGTAGCCTCTCATCTCATGTTTACCTTGGTTGGCATGGCTACTTGGGTGGATGTGGGAGGAGGGTGTTACAGAGTGGTATCAAAGCCAAATTCAACTCTTAGACTAGATGGGTTGAATGTGTTAGCCATGCATGCTTGTGAGTTGCATGTGTGTCTCTTACACTTATATACTTGTTGCAATTGCTTGATGTTGGATTAGGGTTGTGGTATGGTTAAAATGGAGAATTTGATGTTGACTTCCTGAAGAGTATTTGACATAATTATGTGACTGAATTTATATGGTTATTTGTTGCTTACATGTTGATTTTATCTCACCTACTTACATCCTTGTATGTTAGGTTATATTTTGAATATTTTGATTATATGTATCAGTCTTGTAGGATTGATTGCAAGAGTTGATTGATTATGTTCGACTAAATGCATTTATGCGTATTTGTAGTTGGCTAGGAATTCCTTATGCATATTGTCTTTTGCATGTAGCATTGTGTATAGTGGAGTAATGGTTGTTGTCATGCATGAGGTCATAGCATGCATTGTTGATATGGCCTTGCATTGATGACTGGATCCTAGTTAGAGTGATGTTTATTATTTGATACTTTTACTTGCATATGTCGATATGTTGTTATGATTACATTATACATGTATCATTTTGATTTGGTGATCTTGCAGACAAGGTATCCTCCCCTAGATATACAGAGGTATGTTAGTTTATTGTGATTTGGTTTATCTAACATATTATGCATTGCAGGAAGAAAAGATCAAATGGACAGCTGTATAGTTGACTACAAAGACTCTCCCTATGAATCCAAAGAGCAACATGGTGTTGGGAACTCTTCTGATTTGGTAGTTACATTAAGAAGTTTGAAGGAAGAGATAAGTAGTTGTAAGGCAAATATTGTTCAGATCATACAGGCACAAGAGAAGTAGGCAAAGGTGAATGCTATACTTCTTCGGAGTTTGTCGGACTTGCAGCGAAAAGGGCCACTTCAAATCAGCCATGGACATGAGGATAAAACTAATGGGGCATATGACAATAGATCTCCTCATAGACACAAGTCAGATAGATCTAATACAGTGAGAGATGACAGGTTGTTGGACACTCTAGAAAGGAGGGGCGATGAGTACAAGTATTATTCTAGTTTTGGCTCTGATTGAAATCATGATCGTCATCGCTATCATCCTTATAGGAGGAATGATAGGGGATACTTTTTGGATGAGTTTAGGAAAGAAAACCCACCTAATTTTGATGGAGATATGAAGAAGCCAGAAGATGTAGAAGCTTGGATAGTTGGAATGAACAAACTATTTGAGTTGCATGAATACACAGATAACATGAAGGCTAGAATAGTTATCCTCAACTTGAAAGGTAAAGCATACATCTGGTGGGAAGATGTTAAGCGGGTTAGAGACATTGGTACAGATGACTTGAGCCGACGGGAATTCAAGATGCTTTTCAGGAAGAAGTACTTGTCAGAAAGGTACAATGATAGTAAGGCAAAATAATTCTATGAGCTAAAGATGGGATCAATGACGGATGAAGAGTACACGACCAAGTTTCTAGAGAAATTGACGTATGCACCCTATCTTACTGATGAGAAGGCTAAAGTTAAATTGTTTGTTAGTGGTTTTCCATTAGAATTTAGAGATCGGATTGATTATGATGAGCCTCAGTCACTTGAGGAAGTTATTTGGAAATTGAAGCATTCCTATGAGCATTCAAAGCATAAGAATGAATCTCAGCATGAATGGAAAGGAAAGGACAAAGGTAAATGGCAGCCTAAGAGGACAAGGCCTCAACATGCAGATGAGAAAGATAATGTGGCACCGAAAAAGAGATTTAATGCAGTTAGACATGTACATGAGCCACAACAACAACATAGAGGTGTTAGTACTGATCGGTTGGAGTGTTGGACATGTGACAAGGAACACCTTAAGAGATATTGTCCACAGAACCAGGGTGGTAGGCCTCAGATATACAATTCACAAGAAGCATATACTATTGGGGACGTTGGTCAGAGTATTCCACATATCTATGCAACAGTGGACAAAAAGCAGGCAAAACACCAAGCATATATCATTGATATGGATGGTAAGCTTTGTGATCAAATTATTCCTATTTTGATTGACCCTAGATCTAATTATAGCGATGTTAGTCCTGACTTGGTGGAATAAGTGTGGTTTGAATAAGTAATTGCATGCAGAGTCTTGGTTAGTGTAGTTGGATATAGGTACAAAGAAGCAAGTTCATCATTGGGTAAGAGCTTGCACATTTGATTTAAATGGTAAGCCTACAACAACACATTTGAATGTGTTACCGTTGGGATCATGTAGTATGTTGTTGGGAATGGATTGGTTGTATCTACATAGAACCAAGGTAGACTGCTATGAAAAAGCTATTGAGTGTGTTGATGACAATGAAGAACCAAGAGTCTTGCAAGGTAAGAAGAAAGACACATCAGTTAGGATGGTGAAATCAATGCAAGAAAAGCGTAGCCATAGAAAAGGGTGCAAGTTATTTTCAGTACACATTTCTAGTGATAAGGGTAAGGAGGTTGAGGATGCATATGTGTTGAGTAGATATCTAGTGTTGTAGCAGTTTCAGGATGTATTTCCTAAGGACATTACAGAGTTTCCACCTCACAAGGAGGTAGAATTTTCTATTGAGTTAGTGCTAGGGGCAGCTCTAGCATCAAAATCACCTTACAGGATGAGCACACCTGAGTCGGTTGAGTTAAAATTGTAGTTGAAGGAAATGTTGGACAAGGGATACATTAGGCCAAGTGTATCACCTTGGGGTGCATCGGTCTTGTTTGTTAGAAATAAAGATGGTACTCTCATATTATGCATTGACTATAGGCAGTTGAACAAAGTGGCTATCAAGAATAGATATCCTTTGTCGAGGATTGATGACTTGTTCAATCAGCTTAAGGGAGCAGGAGTTTTCTCGAATATTGACTTAAGATCTAGGTACCATCAGGAATGCATCAAAGAGAAGGACATTTACAAGACTATGTTTAGGACCAGGTATGGGCAGTATTAGTTTGTTGTTATTCCATTTAGCTTAACTAATGCTCCAACTACATTCATGTGTTTGATGAATAGTGTGTTGCATCCATATTTGAATAAGTTTGTTATTGTGTTCATTGATGATATACTAGTATATTCTCAAATGAGGAAGAGCAAGACGATTATTTAGCAACAGTTGTTGACGCATGCACCAGTACTACAGATTGCAAATCTAGAAAAAGAGTTTGTGATATGCATGGATGCTTGCAAGAGAGGGGTTGGTGGAGTCCTTATGCAGGATGGACAAGTGGTATGTTATGAGTCCCAGAAACTAAACAAGCATGAGAAGAACTACCCAACACATGATCTTAAGTTAGCAATGATTATACATGCATTGAATATGTGGAGGAACTATCTTCTTGGCAGGCGATTTGTGCTTATCAGTGATCACATTGGGTTGAGGTATTTGTTTGACCAGATGAATCTGAATGCCAGGTAGGCTATATGGTTGGCCACAATCAACAAATTTGATTTTGAGATCATGTAAATCAAAGGTAAAGAGAACAGGGTGGCAGATGCTCTCAGTAGATAGGTACAGGTACATAAGTTGGTAGCTATGATCTCCTATGGGATAGACTTATAGGATGGGATCTTGCAGGCAGGACAATAGGATGCTAGGTATATGGAGATTGTGCATAGGTTACAACAGGGTGATGGTACATGTATAGGTGTAGGTACATGTATATGTAGTGGTACATGTAAATGTGGTAGTACAGGTATAGGTGTAGGTGCACATGTTATGGACTATCGTCTTAGAGTAGATCGATTGGTCAGATTCTGAGAAAGGATATATGTGTCAGATGAAAGTGATCTAAAGAAGGTGATCTTGATGGAGTTTCATGTGAAATAATATTCAGGTCACCCAAGTTATCAGAAGACGCTAACAACAGTGAAGAGGGATTACTATTAGCCAAACTTGAAGAGGGATGTAGTAGAGTTTGTGGCAATATGTTTCAATTGTTAGCGAGTGAGAGAAGAATTTAAACATCCAGGTGGACTGCTACAGACAATTGCGATTCCAGAATGGAAATGGGAGGTCATTTCCATGGACTTCATCACAGGGTTTCCAAAGACAATGAAGCAACATGATTCCAACATGGTCACTGTAGACAGGTTGACAAAGGTTACACAATTTATTCTGGTAAAGTCTACATTCTCAGCTAGTGATTCAACACAGGTGTTCATCAGAGATGTGGTTAGATTACATGGTGGTCTAAAGAAGATTGTGTCAGATAGGGATGCAAAGTTAAATTCCAAGTTTGGAAGGAGTTATTTGCAGGTTTGGGCACAAAGTTGGCCTTCAACACAACTTATCATCCACAAACAGAGAGGGTCAACAGGTTATTAGAGGACATGTTGAGTATGTATGTGATGCATCAGCAAAGGAAGTGGGAAGAGTATCTCCCTTTGTTAGAGTTTGCATAGAACAATGGTTATCATGAGGCACTGAGGATGAGTCCTTTTGAGGCATTGTATGGGCGGAGTTGTAACACTCCAATTAGTTGGAGTGATCCAGTTAGCAAAGTATTGATTAGACTAGATATGTTAGCAGACATGGAATAGGAAATGCAGGTGATTAAGAAGAATCTCAAGGTAGAAGAGTTATGGAGACAAGAATAGGTTGTTCAAGGAGTTCCAGGTTGGAGGTGTACTTGCACATCAAACATAAGAAGAGTTCCTTGTGGATTAGATCATGTGCCAAGATGGCACCACGGTTTTGTGGACCCTTTAGTATCATTGAGAGGATTGGGCTAGTAGCCTATTAACTTGCACTACCTATGACAGTGAAATTCCACGATGTGAGGTGGATCTCCGAAATGATAGAACACATGGCCTAGTAACCCCCGAACCGGACTGTGGGTTGTGGTAAATCCAGAATTTTTGTTGCCTCAAATGCCCTATGAATCCTTTGTGATGAATGTAAATATATAAGATAAATCCTAGAGGTGGTTTTCTCTCCATTGGGCCTAGTAATCCCAGGTTTGGGATATGCGGTAAAGCTAGGAGAGTGGGTCTCAATTTAGGGCCTAGTGATCCGAGTTTGGATTGTTGTAAATCCTGAGAGAATAGAAGACAGGAAAATTCCTCATGGTGTAGGTGGATAAATCCAATGGCATCCATTCTTGTTTGGCATAGTGATCGGGTGGAGATCATAGATGATGTCCATTATGACGTGTTCATTATGTTGGCGTCATGATCTGGGATGGATTACGTAAAGCCTAATTTATATTGATGAGGGTGAGGTGGTTTAGCCTCGGTAGGCATTGATTGAGTTCCTTTGGTTTGAGTCCCACATTGTTACACTGAAATTTGTCACCATGATGTGATTGATTTTTCCTTTGTCTTGAAAGAAAAAGGAATTTTTCGTGAAGTAATGAGTGGTCATGTTTTGTGCACTTTGAAAAGATAAAGAGATTGTTTCTTTGATTGTCTTTTAAGAAAGTTGTTTTTATCAAAAGATTGCATTCTCTCAACTCTCTTAATTAGAAAATTCATTGAAATGAAAAAATAGTGTAAATCATCTTAGGTGCATCTTTTTAGAGAATTGGAGTCGAGTCTATACACCATCAAGTTTCATCTCCATCACCTTTTGTCTTAAGGAACAACCATTAAAATCAACGCTTAAAGTAAAATTAACTTAGAAATTTTTTATTTTTACTAGGGCTCTGAAGCACCAATATAGATCAGGCTAGTGTCTTGGAGTAGGTGAGTAATTAACTCTCCAAGACTATAAAACCAAACAAGTAGCTTATCTTGTGATAGGATA
>APFE030251961.1:2511-23266 GCA_000404065.3 Pinus taeda
CAGGTGGATATTGGTGGCCACCCACCCATTCCACTTGGACCCCCACCATTGTTTCTTTCAGTTTTTCAGTTTCCTTATTTGTAGCACAATTTACTATTTTTGGCAATTTTTTGGGTCCTGTACTTCCGGAGCCATTTTGAGGCCCTAAACAACATTTTTGGGGAAAACTGAGAGCAACATGGATCATGGACCAATTTTTCTCACTCAAAAGTTGTAGTCCTCAGAAAGATATTTCTAACGAGGTATTGTTCGCGTCAAACAGAGATCGTATGCCAAAGTTACGACCTCGAGACGTTGATGTACCAATTTACCCAAACAGGGCCCATAGTTTGGCGCTTCATCTCCTATGGTTAGATTTTTGGATGTTTAGTGTTTTCTATTGTTTCTCAATACTAAATAGGCCTTGGAGCCTCATTGTAACATAGTTAAGAGATAAACTACCATCAACCGAGTTAGTCTTATTTTCATTCTATTTGTAAGCGTATTTCGGTATTTGATATTAATGAAATGAAGTGTTATTTCGACTACATCTTTGTATTTATAGTTATACCTATTGGGTTGTGTTATATTCTTTCCATGACTAACCTATGTAGTTAACCGAGGGGTTAGAGGGGGGGGCGGAGCTCCCCCCTTCGTTGTGTTGGTTGTGCAGCGAGGTGGTCACAGGGGGGCAGCAACCCCCCCAGTCTAAGGGGTTTGAGGGGGGCAGGTAGCCCCCCTCTACAGGGTCCAGGGCAACGCCTCGGGCTTTTTGTTTTTTGGACCCTATATTAGGTTGGGCAGACCTACCTATGGTTTTGTGCATGTTTTTCACTCATGGTTTTGGATGCAATGGTTTTCGGTCCATGGTATTGGATGCTTTGGCATGTATAAATATATATTGTAACATTGAAAGGAACATAATGAAAAATCAAGCTGGTAGTCCCGGTTTTGGGATCCAATGGGAAATATCTGTGTATATGTGTTTTATGTGTTATGCTCTCGCATTTTTATTTTTCTTGTGATTTAGAATTCATATGCAGGTAATTTTTGTACGGGGTTAAAACCTACACCTTTATGTTTCTTTTCCCTTTCAATTTTCTTTGCTTTTTATCCTTGGTTATTTCCTCCCTTTTGTCAGGCAGCTCGTCTTCTTGATTAATTTCTTTAGGAGTGTCTCGAATTTTCACATTAGTTTCCTTTTTCCTACTCTTTCTTGTTGTACTGCTCTCAGGAATTTCAGGTGGATCTTGAAAATAGTTCCTCTATATTCTTTTGGATGGTTGTGCACATCTTTTTCAAGCTCAATAATAAAAAGTAAGGCAGATTTAGGGTTTGATTCTCTAAAAAGTTCATCAAAAGTCGAGTATGATACATATACATTGCTCCAAAATGACCTTCACACATAATGAACTTTTGAATAATCAATAGTAAACTGGACCACTTCTCTTCTAAAGCATGGACAGGAATTCCTCGTTTAAGTATAGTTACATCCATACCTGGATTGCGTAGGATAACCCTCCAAGCCTTCTTGTCAAAGCTCTTGTTCTTGAACCAGCGTTCTCCCTCCTGAGGGAGTTCTGTAGTAGCTGCTATGGATGCCTCGGTAACCGTAAACTTGAGGTCCCCAATTTCCACCTCCATGCCATTAAAAGACCTCGCAAAAGCTTTTGTAATCTCCTTATTATAGCCTCTGAACTTTTGAACAAACCCAAGCCATCGTGCCTTTTTCAATATGTTCTTTACTTGCGGGTACCCCTCCATAAACTTGGGCCCTTCCGGTTCTGCCCTCAACAATAGACCCATTCTTTCCTTCTGTTCTAACAATTTGTCTGCGTGAGAAGGGTTTAGCGGAGGTGAGACGGCTGGATTAGTGGGAGTGAACAGGGTTTATGGAGAAAACCAGTGACTGTAAGCGGAAAATAGAGGACAGGCAGCGGAAGTGAATTCACGGAATGGAGCGGAGACTTATGTGAACGAAGTGGTAATGTAGTCGTGGCTTCAATAAAATAGTAGGGGAGTGACGCAGAATTTTTAAAATGGATGGATGTGGAGTAGACATAAACACATTCATGAAATGGCTGCGGAATTTATGCGGTGGAGGAGAGCCGTAATCAAATCGACCACGTCCCATAATTACAGGTGGAGTGTGAAAATGCATCCAAACACGAGTTAAGTCTGAGGATTAATCATGAGGCCGTTGGAAAAATAAATGCATGGTTTGTGGAGGAATGTCGTGGAATGGTTATGGAGTCTATCACGCCAATCATTGCATATAGTGGAGCTTGTGATTTAATAACTATGAAAAAATGTGTTTTGAATGCCATTTGAAATAAATTTCTACTCATACCTTGGAATTTTTGCCACTTGTTGTCCATAACCTTTGATTAGCTGCCCCTTGGTGATGTCTTTAGGTGCCCCATGTCTTCATAATATGTCCTCGTTCATACCTGCATTTGATTTTTATTATTTTTACCTATTATCTAACTGCCAATGTTGAATGACAGGGTGCTAGCTGCGAAAACACAACTAGCTTCGGAATCAGTTTGCAGTTGTGGAAACTGGATTCAGTTGCGGACACTGATTGAACGATCATGACTAAATGAGATGGATGAATGATGATTGAATGAATGAAAATGGTCATAAAAACTTTTATTGGTGGAATGAAATGAGATGAATGAAATGGAGTGGAATGAAATGAAGTGGAGTGGAATGAAAATGAAGTGGAGTGGAATGAAAATGAGAAAGAGAGGGATTTTTGTTTTTTTTTTTGGAAAATATAGGGCGTTAGGAGTTCTTGATTTTCGCCCTGTATTTTTTGTATAAGACTGCCAATCAGTGATTGGTTTTCAGGCTTATACATTTTTTTTTCTTTTTTCTTTTTTTTTCGAAGAAAAAAGAACAAAGGCTAGGTTGGTGGAGAAGAAGAATTCTTCTTCACCAGCCTTATTGCAGAATTATCTTGAAAGATTTTGACAAATTCCTCTTTTGAGAGTGGCTTATGATAGATCTTTAATCAGTGACCATTCACAATAAGAGGAGTTTGAAATTCGTCAATGGTTTTGATTCTTACCGCTCCATTGCTAAAAACTTTGTCAATCTCATATGGCCCAAGCCAATGAGTCTGAAATTTCCCTTTGAAGTCCTTAAACTTGGAATCAAATAGCAATGCCCAGTCTCCTTCTTGAAACTTTTTCTCTTTGATGTATTTTTCATGCCACTTAGGTCTTTGATATTGAACTAGATCAGTTCTTAGGATTGCTTCTTGTCTGATCTCAACTAGCTCATTCAACTGCTCTGTTCTATGCTTTTGGGCTTCTGATAGATCCATCCCCAACTAAACTGCCATCTTGAAGGTTTTGACTTGGAACTCAATGGGGAGCAGGACTTCTTTCCCATAAACAAGTTCATAGGGAGAATGTCCTGTTGTGTTTCTCCATGTAGTTCTGTATGCCCATAAGGCTTCAGGAAGCCTTTCTGCCCAATCTCTTCTGTGTAGATGAACAGTTTTGGTGATAATGCTTTCGAGAACTTTGTTTGCACACTCCACTTGACCATTTGCTTGTGGATGATAAGGAGTAGATCTTTTGTGCTTGATTTTGTATTCTTCCATCAGCTTCTCCACTAGGTTGGATATGAATTGACTTCCCTAATCTGTCACAATTTCTCTTGGAACACCAAAGTGAGTAAAAATATCCTCATAAAGAAAACTAACAACTGAATTTTCAGTAGCAAAAACTAACGCTTTGGCTTCTACCCATTTAGTGACATAATCAGTACATACCAATATATACTTCTTTTGTTTAGATGGTGGATTAATAGGTCCAATGAAATCTAAGGCCCATTTTTCAAAGGGTTCGATGAGTACCTATGGTTGCAATGGCATTTCATTTGAAAGGGTAGGTTTCCCTACTCTTTGGCAGTTGTCACACTTTTGACATGTTGTTTTGCATCTTTGAAGAGGGATGGCCAAAATATCCTAAAGAGAGGATTTTATAGGCTGTCCTTTTGTCATCAAAGTGTCTGCTGCATGGTTCATGATGACATGCCTTGAGAATATCGGGCATTTCATCTTCCCTGACACATCTTCTGATCACAAGATCTGGCCCTGTTTTAAACAACTTGTTAGAAATCTATGAATATTTTTAACTCTCCTGAATAATCTTTTTTCTTTCACTAGGAAATAAATGTGGAGGTAGTTTCCCTGTAACCAAATAGTTAGCAATATTTGCATACCAAGGGGTCTTAGTAGTTATTGCAAATAAATATTCATCAGGAAACTTATCCTCTACAGGAGAATCTTCTTTAGTATTCTGAATCCTAGACAAGAAATCAACTACTATATTTTGTTTTCCTGGTCTATCCAACACAGTAATATTGAATTCATGTAAAAGTAGGAGCCACCTTGTAACTCTGCCATTAGTAACAGGATTGTTCATTAGATATCTAATCGCAGAATGATTAGTATGAATAAAAGTTTCATAGCATGTTATATAATGTTTGAACTTATTGATTGCATGAACAACAGCTAAGAACTCTTTTTCAGTCACAGTATAATTCAACTCAGTGGGAGTCAAATTTTTACTGGTATAGTAAATGACATAAGGGACTAAATATTTTTGACCCAACATAGCTCCTAGGGCTGTATCTGAAGCATCTATAGAAATATGGAAAGGGAGCTTCCAGTTTGGTCCTCTCAAGATAGGCACTTCAGATATTCTTGTCTTCAAAGTTTCAAATTCTGATTGACAATTAGGATCCCATTTGAATTCACAGTCTTTTGTAAGCAGTTTGAAGAGTGGAGATGATATTTTAGTGAAGTTTTCTATAAATCTTCTATAGTATCCAGTAAATCCCAGAAAACTTCTAACATCTCTTTGATAATTTGGAATAGGCAATTTGGAGATGACTTCAACTTTTGATTTATCAACTTTAATCCCATCCCCTGAAATGTGATGTCCCAAAACAATACCTTCAGTAAACATCATAAAGCATTTTTCATGGCTTAATGAAAGGTTTGTTTCTTTACATCTTACAAGGACTTTTTCCAAATTTGCTAATGCTTCTTCAAACGAGTCACCATAAACTGTAAAGTCATCCATATAAACCTCTACACAATCATGGATTAGATTAGAAAAAATTCCTAGTGCTACTCTTTGAAATGTTGCGGGTGCATTACATAATCCAAAAGGAAGCACTCGATAGGCAAAAGTTCCCCATGGATAGGTAAATGTGGTCTTATCTTGATCCTCGGGTGCTACCTGAATTTGATTATAACCACTAAAACCATCCAAAAATGAAAAGTACTTTTTGCTTGCTAATGTATCTAATACTTTATTCAATTCAAAGTTGCTTTATTCAATTCCCTGTAATTAATACATACCCTCCATTTACCATTCTTTTTAGGTACTATGACCAAAGGAGAAACCCATCGGCTAACTGAAATTGGAAAAATGAAGTTTACATTGAGTAGTTTTTGGAGCTCTTCTTTCACTATCTCCCTAGGATTTCGATTCATCATCCTCTGAGGTTGTCTGATTGGTCTAATATTTTCCTCAATATAGATATGATGGATGCAATTCTTAGGATCAATCCCTTTCATATCAGTATACTCCCATGCAAATGCAGTAGAATGTTTTTGCAAGATTTTGGTTAGTTCTTCCTGTTGTGACTTTTCCAAATTTTTGTTGATATTCAATATTTTACCTCGAAAAATCGCAATGGTAGAACTACCAAACTCTTCCATAGAGTAAAGAGACATTTGTCTTGATGATAAATATTCAATGTCATAATCTAACTGAAATTGTGTGAGGTCATATTCCGAAGATGTCTCAAAATTTTCTAATGTGTTCAGAATTTGACTATCTTCACTAATTTCAGAAATGGTAAAGATAGGTTGTATAGTGTCCTCATCATCGACCCATTCATTGGTCTCCTTACTTCTGTAATTCTTTTGTGGAGGGATTACAAATTGAAATTTCTTTATCGAATACCATCAAAAATGTACATATCCCTAATATACAACTAAATTGAAGCATACGGTGATGGCTAGCCAATGTAACATTACAATAAGAATAAGTTGGTATTGCCCTCCTAATCTCTTGGGAGTCAAGATTCATGAAATCTACTTATATTTCCCAAGATCTAAAGGAGACCAAAATATCTTCAATACACCGTCTGGTTGATTATTGAATTCTATCTGGCAAGTTGCAGTTAAAGTAGGTGTAAAAAGAAGATTAGGAAGTTTAAGTTGTTCCATAGGTTTGTCTACTCATAATGTTGATAGCACCCCTAAGTCATCAAAGGTTTGGAATTTTTCTATCCCATTTATATTGTCTTGACAATTGGACTACCTGGATCTACATACTTCTGCATGGTAATTTTTCCCATCATGATATCTGCAATTTTTCCTACCAGGTGAATTCTTCTTGTATCTCTTGGTTTCCTTCCTGGTCTTTTGAGACTCAACTCCTTTATTGTTTTTGATAGAATAGGAATCTCTCTAATGGATTGTAGCAAGGGGATATTGATACAGACATTCTTTAATTCATCTAGAATATCGTAGTTAGGCAACAAGATTTGTTTTTCCACCCCTTATCAATTTATAATCTTTCAAGGAAAGGGGGTGTGGATGAAGATGCAGGTTGCTCAACTATAGGAGTTGTGGGGGTTGACTTTTCTTTCTCTTTTTGAGTGTTTGAGTTTTGAAGAGATGCTTTCTCAGAACCCTTATTGACTTTAACAGAGTCCTCTTTAGAGGTATCTTGCTCTTGGACATCTATAGAAGGTTTTTCTAAAACTCTACCAGACCTGAGTTGTACATCATTGAGAGGAACAATCATATAGGTAGGAAATTGTTTTCCTTCTATCATGTAAGTATTCTGAGGACTTTTATTGTTAGGATTTGGAAATGGCTGAGCTGGAAGTTGATTTGTCTTTTGTTGAAATGGAAGCATGAGTTGAGGATTTGGATTTTGTTGAGAAGGTTGTTGTTGTTGTGGAAATGGCAATGAAAGTTATGAATTTTGATTTAGAAGTTGGGGAGTTTGTTGATTTTGAAAAGATGGAGGATATTGATAAAATTGAGCAAATCTCCCATAAGGATTTTGCATCCTTGTGGCCCATGATTGATAAGGATTTTGAGGTTGGGGGCTAAGGTTGTTGCCAATAATTTCATTTGCAGGGGTTGAAAATTCATAGGTGTTAAAGCCCTTGATTTTGTTGCCCCTGCCAAGGTCTTCTTGAAACAAAATAGAGAGATTCTACTGAATTTGGATCTTCTTGAAAGACACCTTTGAGCCCAGGAATTGAAGGACAATCTTTGGTCTCATGATTCTCTGAGCAAATCATACATGTTTCTACAAATTTTGCATCCAAGGGGCATTCCCTTAGAGCATGTTTCTTCCTACATTTCAGACAAAAGATGGCTAGAGCGTCAGTTTCTGCTTTCTTCTTGTTTTGAATTTTAAGGGTGTCTAGTTGTTCACTAAGGCTCCCTAGGATATCAGTTTTGAATTCATCAAACATATTGTCTATCTCTACCCTACTTACTAATCCAGTTGCAGATTTGTTTGCTCTGATAAGAGAAGGATCTCTAGGCCCTTTTCCCGTTTTAGATTTTCTCTCGAGAGATGGGGACACATAGTTCTGCTATGTCACGAGTGGAAGTTGAAATGTCTCCCTTCCCATCATGGTTTAAAATATCTATCCATTCATCTCTAATGGCCTTTCAATAAAAGGGCTTTCAAATTTTCCTCATCTAAGTTGCTCATCTTTGCTCTCTTTAAGTTGTATTGAAATCTTTCAAGTAAATCCTCCAAGTTTTCATCTTCTTTTTGCATCATTTTAAATACCTCATCCTTGTGATTTGTGGGCATGCAATAGTCCAGGTATCTATCCAAAAATGTTTGTTTCATATCATTCCAAGTCCCAATAGATTGGGTGACTAATCCCATGAACCATTTCAAAGCGACTCCCTTTAATGTTGAAGGAAACAGTTTGAGTTTTTGAGAGTCTTCCATATAGTCATAGGTTCGGCACACTACTTCAAACTCAAACAGATATGTTTCAGGATCCTCACTTCGTAATCCATAAAAGTTGGGGAGGACTGATGGTGAGATGTTTTTCATTGTTGTGTGAGTTTCCTTATCAACTATAGGGAATCCAAACGAGTTATCTCCTTCCCTATTTCTTCCATTATTACCTCCACCTCCACTATTGTTGCCTCCATTATTTCCTCCTCCTCTACCTCTACCCCCAAACCCATTTACTACTTCCTCCATCATGACAGTTTCCTCAGAGTCTTCTGGTTCTTCTATCAAGGGTGGATGAGAGAGAGTCTCTTCCTTTTATTCTTCAAGTGATTCTACCTCTTTGATTACAATATGCTCTCTTGTAGAAGTGAAGAAAGGGTCTTCTCCTAGATGAGATTTGTTAGATAGTGTAGGAGAATCCTCTAATTCAGCTGCTGCTCCTTGAATTGCAGGAATCTTAAGGCTAGGAGTAGATGGTGGTGAATCTTGTCTATGCCTTGAAGAAGTTGGAGTTGTGAAAATCGAACTCTTGGCTCTAGCTATAAACCTTCCCCTAGAATCTCTTGCTATATGCATGTCATTTTTTATTTTTATTTTTCTCCTCAAGTTGGGCTAATAATTCTCTTTCTGATCTTCTAGATCACACTAGGTGCAAGAAGAGAGCATACTTAAGAAATTATTGAACCAATAACTCTCTTTTTTGATTCTCCAGATCACACTAGGTGCAAGAGGAGAGTATACTTCAAGAAGTTATCAATTTTTCCCTTCTTTTTATTGTTGGTTTTTTTTTTTTTAAGAAATTGGCTACCTAGTTACACTACCCCGGCAATGACGCCAAAATGTTTGGTCAATTTAGTGTGTCCTAAATTGCTACATTAATTGTCAATCCGGGATTCTTAAGCTGACGAAGTGTGGCACACTATATGTGCAAGATAACCTATTTCTTACTTTTGTCGTTTTTTATTTTTATGTTGTTTGGGGGTTTTTATCTTTGTTTATGGAATTCCTATTCCTAAGTTTTTAGAAGGCAAGTATGGTTATAGGTTTTTAAGGCAATTATGTCCTCTATAAGGGTTTCCAAAACTTAACACTTCAGAAGGTTTTAAAATACACTAGTGATGAAAGGAATACTTGAATCAAGAATGAAAAGATGCTGCTATTTAAAACAAGTAAATAATGAACTACTGAACATGAAACTATTGTCTCTGCTGCTATCTAAGAAATGCAACAAAAAAATGATATAATCTACTGCACTTAAAGAAATTAAAATTTGCAAGGAAAGTAAAACTAAAATCAAATTATACATCCATAATTCGATCCCTCGCCAGTAGTCTAGCTATGGCTTTCGGAGGTAATCATCAATGTCATGAACAATCTGATATCTAATTTGTAGAAAAGTAAATCTAAAATCAAATTACACATTCATAATTCGATCCCTTGCCAGTAGTCCAACTATGGCTTTCGGAGGTAACCATCAATGATATGAGCAATTTAATATCTAATTGTAGAAAAGTAAAACTAAAATCAAATTACACATTCATAATTCGATCCCTCGCCAATAGTCTAGCTATGGCTTTCGGAGGTAACCATCAATGATATGAGCAATTTAATATCTGAGCTAACTAATAAGCAAGGAAATGATACTGAAATCAACAAAACAAAACTAGAATTAAAAACTAGAAAAAGCAAATTCAGCAGAGAATTAATCCCATGTCATTAATCATTGTGAAAATTATATATAGATGCTCGGGTTGCCTACTCTATCATGAAACATATATGCACACACTTATCAACGTTATACAAAGCTTGTAAAATCAAGAATAAAAGTGAAATGTTAGAAATATACACAAGTGAATAACTATAAAACATATGCAGTAAAAATAAAGAAACGATGCATAAAGACTATACAACAACAATGGAAATGAAACCTCAATGTGCAAGGGCCCTCTGCACAACCTCGGCCAACAAGCTATCAATCCAAAATCACGTTTACGCAAGCATGTAGAACAGATTCTTCTTATATATATCTCAAAACACAGTTACAGCAATAAACTAGTGTCACGGCACAGTGAGTTCTTAACAGCAAACTTACATTCAAAAGACTAACTATCATGCGTATAAGAACGCGTTATTTATAACAAATTTTACATAACTATTTTTCCTGGAAAACTACGTGAATAGAGGACACGTCAAAAACAACGTCCATGGATTTAGCATCATGGTCGTCGAGATTATGCAATCTTATTGTAAGCGGCTATTGGATCCACATCGTGGTCAGCCTACAGGTGTCAGCGTGCCTCCAAAGATCTAGAAACAGTCACAAAAATCTTCACGGGAGTCCGATTGGCGTAGGACTCTCCTGTTTGACCACCGCTTGACCACTGTTGACCACGACCTTCTTTGATGAATCTGGCTAGACCAATGGGACCTTACCCATGTCCAGGTCATTTCCAACTTGCCCATGTGGCTTGCTTTACCTCGTGACACCTGCAACTTGTAGTTTAACAAAAACGGCTGTAGAAAGTTGAACCAGCTGCGGAAAGTGACAAGATCCCAAGCTCATAAGCAAAAATCTAGTTCAAATAGCAACACAAAGACATAGTCAAGAATCCACTTTAAATGCTCTTTTATGAATAATATGTAATGATATTGATAGCTTAGGAGGTCCAGGTGAATGGAAAGAAGCTAGAAAAATGTGTAGGAAAGATGCAAGTTCGGGGCTCAACACTAGGTTCGGCCTTCATAATGACATGTAATTATGATTTTTGTAAATGATGTAAAGAAGAAAAATAAAATATTATTGTAATGCGTGATTCATGGGTTTCATGAGCAAGAGATTTTATTTTTAGATGGCTCCCATTGTGAGCCTTTAGGATTTGTCAAAAGGAGACATTGTCATACCCTTCTTCGGCAAGTTACAAATGTATATGAGTCTACAGAATTGTTAAATAGCCCTCCAAGACAAGCACAAGTTACGCCTCTTCAAGTTGATCTCAAGATCAAGTGAAGGACTCATGTCAGCTTCACCTAATGGAGACACACCTATTCAAATATGCGAGTCAAATTATTTATATAGGACAACCACTATATATGTGTGTATAGGGTCCTCGCATTTCCACAGTCAATAAGTTCAAATCTCTCTGAAATTCGAGTGACAAAGTATAGAGACAAGTTCAGATACCTCTGTAATTCAGATAGGAGATTGCAGTGACACGTTCGGATCTCATAGAAGAGGAAGTTTCGGTGCCATAAATGAGAAACACAGTTCAGTGAGAAGACTATAGTTCGATGATATGAGAAGACTACAATTCGGTGCTATGCCAACTTCACAGATTCAATATTCTCACAGTCCAGTACTCTCAAGTTTTGGTGCAACTTCTGTTTCGATGTCACTTCAATGAGAGGGTCTCAGTGCTACCAAAAAAATAAGGATCCAGTGCTATCATAGTCTTAACTTTTCTCAAGTCACAATCTCGGTGATATCACAGTTTGGGCATCATTACAGCTCATGAGGTCTCGGTACTCCTACAAGTGATAAGATCTTAGTAGTATTACAATAATGAAGATCTCAGTGCAGTGATGAATTTTTTATGATATTACAATGATTTATTTCAGTGCTATCTCATTGATATCATAGTGAATATCTCAATGATGTAGTCTTAGTGTTAAGAAGGTCTAATTGGAAGAGGAAAGGAGCAAAAGGCTGACATTCAAGTGAACTAGTGTCTTGGTCTTGGAGTGGAAAATAGGTCAAGGGTCTTGGTCCTAGTATTCGCCATTGGAATCTCTATAAGAAGAATTTATGTGGGTTTTCCTCTCAAAGAGTGAGAGTTTTTGGCCTTGGCTCATAGCCTACATTCTGTGTCTCTTGTCTATTTATTTTCATGCATTGGTAGATGTTTGATGAAGAAGAACATTAATAACTTAAGTAAAAGAATATCCTAATCTAAAGTTGTAAAAAACACTCACAAGCAGTTACTAATTGAAGAGAAATCACCTAATACTTGATGCCATAGATTTCTCAACATGGTATCAGAGAAAAGGTGACTAGGTCAAGGAAGGGCATCTTATCAAGGGACACTCAAGGATCGAATCTTGAAAAAGACACCAAAGCAAGTTGAAGGATATCAAACTGAAGTCGAGATCTACATCAAAGTATCAAACCCTATATCAAAGAATAAGTCTACACCAATAATTTTTTTGGATCCTCTAGTCATCATCCAAATACCACAAAGACCCTCATAAAGTTGAAGAGATCTACAAAGCAAGGTATGCCAAAGTATAGACATCCAAGAGAAGCACTTCAAGGACAAATATCACATCATCTTGGAGAAAGTCAAAACCCTAGAAGCATTTATGGGATTTGCACTCATTCACCACCGAAGAAGTCGAAGTATCTTGAAGGCTATTTATCCAAAGAAGGCTAAAGGCATTGACATAATCTTCAAAAGGTTCTAAGGAATAATCTCCCTCATTGAAGAAATGACCTCCTTATTGTTAAATAATATCATCCGAGGAGCATCAAGACACCTTCATCGTTCATCATCAACAAAGGGATCAAGTTGAATATTTTATCTTCACTTGAT
Source organism: Pinus taeda (assembly GCA_000404065.3). Classification (NCBI taxonomy): domain Eukaryota; kingdom Viridiplantae; phylum Streptophyta; class Pinopsida; order Pinales; family Pinaceae; genus Pinus; species Pinus taeda. The sequence goes on from APFE030251961.1 coordinate 15,110, forward strand.
GTTATGAAACCAGCTCACAAAAGATTGAAAAGATAGATCAATGCCTTAGAATTCAGCCTCTTCGAGGGGGCAACCTACTTTACATTATACAACTGGACAATTCTTGGATGATACAAATGACAAGACCTCCTTTCTATATATAGGAGTCTAAGGGGTCATAATATAAGCAGATCTGACATAACAATAATAATGTAATGGCAAAATAATAACAATAGTGGGATTCTATGGGGCACACTAATAACAATATGGGGACTACATGGGCACAACAATATAATAAGGGGGTTGTACTAATACAAATAAAGGGTTACACTAGTAGTATAGGGACCTAACATGCCCCTCTCCTTCAAAAAGTGTTGTCCTCAATGATTGAGTAGTTCTTGATGCTTCTGTATAAAAATTCTTGTCCTCCCATGTGGAATCTTCAATGGGTAAGTTCTTCCACTTGATGAGATACTCGGAAATTGATTGATTTCGCAGCGATCGGGTTCTTGTTTCTGTGATTCTTCTAGGTTCCAATATGATTTTTCCTTCCTTTTCAAGTTCTAACAATATTGTTTGAACTGGGATCTTCTGCAACTTTTGAATGAGTGGCCACACTTCTTCATCCTTCTTCCATTCATCCCTTGCTTCATTTTTCTAATCTGGTTGGATAATTGAAATAACACAAAACAACGTTGCCACATCATCATCATTTCTTGAGAGTGCATCTACAACAACATTTTGCTTCCCTCTTTTGTAGATGATTTCAAAGTCATAACCCAACATATTTGTGACCCACTTTTTCTGTTCTTCTAAAGATAATCTTTGTTCTAAAAAGTATTTCAGACTATCATGATCCATTTTTACCTTAAAGTGTCTTCCCATTAGGTAAGGTCGTCATTTCTTAAGTGCATGTAGTATTGCCAACATTTCCTTCTTATAAATAGCTTGCTTGAGAAGTAGCCGTAAAAATACCCAATCGCCTACATCAAAACTTCTTTCACTATGATGTTGATCTGCCTCTTGTTTCATTCAATTCTGCACCAAAGTGGCGTTATCCTTTAAAAGTTGGAGAACTTGTTGTTGATGATCGATTTGATCTTTCACTGCTTGAACCTTTTTCTTCTTGATATGTCCTTCTATCTTGAGAGTTTGAGGAGTGGTAATTTCTTCCAATGCATTACAAGATATGGTCAGATTCATTTATTGATGCTTGATGTGATCTTTCACTTCTTGAACATTTTTATTTTTGATATGTCTTTCTATCTTGATAGTTTGAGGAGTGGTAATTCCAGCCAATGCATTACAAGATATGGTCAGATTCATTTCTTCTTTCTCAATGTGATCTTTCACTTCTTGAACTTTTTTCTTCTTGATATGTCCTTCTATCTTGAGAGTTTGAGGAGTGGTAATTCTTGCCACTGCTTTACAATATATGGTTGGATTCATTTATTCTTTCTATGGGGTTGGTTCCTAGTGTATATCCTCTTTTTTGATGTTTCTTGATGCTTTTCTTCCTCCTCTTCATAATCTATGTAAAATAATTTCTTATCAGAACACTTATGACCTTTAGTGTATTTGTTATCACAATTGTAACAAAGCCCTTTCGCTCTTTTTTATTCCAATTGTTGTGGTGTCAACCTTGTAGGTTGTGGAAGGCTATGAGAAACAACACTTCCATCTTTATAGTTGTGAGGGGTAGACTTCCTTGTTGCCATATTTTTTCTTTCCACTTTTCTTTCCAACCTGAATACCCTTTCCAATGAATCAGGTTCCCAAAGACGAACCTCATGTTGAATGTTACTCTTTAAAGTCCCTAAGGAGACATCAACCCTCTGCTTCTCTGGATATCATTTTCCCTTATTTTCAATTTTTGAGAGTCCTCAATGTGCTCTTCCATTGAACATTTTTGTTTGAGGTTTATTAATGGCTAAAGAAGGTATTTCTCTTTGTATCCTCATAATGTGCTATCATTTCCTCCGTGAAAATTGACCACATAACAAGTGGTTTACGATAACAAAGCCCTTTATACCATAAAATTGATTTGGTTCTAAATATGAAGATGAAATACATACCTTTTGTAACAGTTGCACCTCATGTAGATCAAAATATTGCTCCATCTCTAGGATCTAATCTACCAAATCCTTGCTATCGAACTTCCTCGTATCGCCTTTTCTTGATTTTAGGAGCTCGATCTTGAAATGACTGTAAATTTGTAATTTCAGATCTCCAAGTTCTAAAATTGCATCCTATAGTAACCCTCTGAGTCCTCTTTCTAACCCTACAAGTCTGATCATAATTGGATTCCCGAAGAAAGAGTTATGTCCAATGTCCCGCGATGACCTAATTATAGACTAGTTTAGTAGAGTGCATTTGTACGATGTACCACGTGTCACTGTTTCAACCTTAGGTTTTGAAACTGATACCCAACAAAATAAAATGTATCTTCTTTCTATCACTTTCCATGAACTTTGAATCAGATGATCTGAGCGAGAGTTATGATGATTTTCCGCAAGTCACTTGTTTGGGATGTAATTTAGGAGCCTGTAGAAACCCTAAATGTATTGAACTATATCTCCGAAAATATAGTGAAACAAGATCTGAAAGTTGGGGCCGAGATGCACCACGATTGCAGCTCAAATGGGTTTTAGCTTCAGAGTCTAAACCTTTGTAGAAAACAAATTATAGCGAAAATTCCACGATGACCTGTTTGAGATTGAATTTTGGAGCTTGCAAAAACCCTAACTTCCTCAGATAATATCTCTGAAAATATAGTGAGACAAGATTTGAAATTCAGACCCGAGGTTTAGAATGATTTTGGTTCAAATGGGTTTTTGTTTTGGCTTCTGAAACTTCGTAGAAAAACGTTATAGCGAAAATTCCATAATGACCTGTTTGGAGCAACGAAACCCTAGAATCCAAAGCTCTGATACCAAATGTTATGAAACTAGCTCACAAAAGATTGAAAAGATATATCAACGCCCTAGAATTCAGCCTCTTCGAGGGGTAAACCTTCTTTACATTACACAACTAAACAATTCTTGGATGATACAAATGACAAGATCTCCTTTCTATATATAGGAGTCTAAGGGGTCATAATATAATCAAAGCTGACATAACAATAATAATGTAAGGGCACAATAATAACAATAGTGGGCTTCTATAGGGCACACTAATAACAATATGGTGACTACATGGGCACACCAATATAATAAGGGGGTTGTACTAATAACAATAAAGGGTTACACTAGTAGTATAGGGACCTAACACTTGACAAGTGAGTACCTTTTTATTCTATAATCTAATCTAGTAAAATGACTTCATTTTGTAAGGAGATCTATAAGATGGTTGGGTCATCAAAACTTCGTTGCATGGAAAGGAAGGATAGAAGTAAGTCCTCGAAGAAAATGAAGTCATTATCAATGGAAACATGTCCAAACCATCTGAAGGTCAAGTATTATCTGAATACATGGAAAAGGATCTAAGGGCTCAAGAGATTCTTATGGAATCTATCAAATATTCCCTCGTTCCCCATATAGAAGGATTGGAGACATCAAAAGAGATATACAATAAGTTAGTAGAACTATTCTCTGAAGATGCAACAAAGAAGGCCATATCACTTAGATCTGATCTACACTAATTTAAGGTATCAAAGGATAAAGGGTTATCTTCATAAGATCTCAACTACAAGATCTAGGAGAGATGATTTCAGATAAGGAAATGATCTCTTTTGTTCTAAATGCATTAATTTATGAACAAGGTAACGACTTCTTGTGAGGATAGGAAAGTTATTCCATTCAACACCTTGCGGTTTCTAAGCAAGATAGAAGAAGACAGGTTGAGGGAAAAAGTGCCCAAGCATTTGTCAGAAAGAAAGAAGAACATAGCTAATATTCAATGCTATGAGAATTACAAGAAATATTGTCCTAAGATCAAGAAGGGAAATAACAAGAAAAATAGAGAATAAGCCTATATCACCAAACAAGTGAAGGAAGTCCAAGGAAGAGGAAAAGAATTAGAAGAGCGAGCTCGTGACATCACCTGTTAGGTCCCTATAATACTAGTGATTCCCCCATTACTATTGTCATTGTAGCCCTTATTGTTATTATTGTGCCCCTATTGTCCCCATATTGTTATTAGCGTGCCCCATAGAAACCCATTAGTGTTATTTTTGTGCCCTTATATTATTATTGTTATGTCAACTTTGATTATATTGTGACCCCTTAGTCTCCTATATATAGAAAGAAGGTTTAGTCATTTGTATCATCCAAGAATTTTTCATTTATGTAAAGTAGAGGAGGTTTCTCCTCTAAGAGGCTAATTTTGAAGTCGTTGATCTAAATTTTCTATCTTTTGTGAGTTGGTTCATAACATTTGGTATCAAAGGTTTGGATACTAGGATTTCGCTGCTCCAAACAAGTCATCGTGGAATTTTCGCTATAACTTTTTTTTTGTGACATTTCAGAAGCTAAAAAATAAATCCATTTGAGATGAAATCTCGATGATCCTTGGGTCCGAATTTCAGATCTTATCTCTCTATATTTTTGGAGATATGATATAAGGAAGTTAGGGTTTTCGCAGGATCTCGAATTACATCCCAAATAGATGACCTTGGGAAAATCGTCATAAATTTCTCTCTGAGTATTAGATTGAAATTTCTTAAGAAGTTAAATAAAGAGGATGGAATGTAGTTTTCTATGCATCATTTTCAAGTTTCAAGTTTGAAACAATGACACGTGGAACTTTCTACAAGTTTGCTCTACTGAAAAAGTGTATAATCAAGTCATCTTGGGATATTGGGCATAACCCTTTCTTGGAGAATCCAATTTCGATCAGACTGATGGCGTTGGAAAGAGGACTCAGAGGGCTACCACAGTTCACAATTTCAAACCTTGGAGATCTGAATTTTTAGTGATACATCACATTCAATATCGAGTTCCTACAAAGTGAAAGAAGGTGTGTAGTTTTTTTTAAATTTTGCATAAGTTTGGTTTGAAAAATTAGTTTGAAGGAATTAAAAGAGCATAATGAAGCATAATTATCATTAATTTATGCCTAGAGGAAAGAAAATGGAAACACCTAGTAAACAAATTGAAAGCTCTAGCATGACTCATGAAGAAAAGGAAGAAATGAAACATGACATATCAAAATTACGAGACCAAGTGCAACAAAATTCACTCTCACAAAAAGTAACAGAAGATAAGATGGATGGTTTAAAGAAACGCATGGAAGCTAAGATGAATGATGTGGAAGCTAAGATGAATGACATGGAAGCTAATATGGAAGATTGGAAGGCAGATTTGACAAAGTTGCTACAAGAAATGTTTACTAATGGTGAAAGGGTAGTAAAGGAAACTCATGATGAGAATAAAGTAAATGTTAATCACGATTTCATAGACTCTAACATTGAATTGAAGACCCACCATGTTCCAAAGATTGATATGAGGAAGTTTGATGGTAAGGATCCCGTAACATGGATACTACAAATAGAGTAATATTTCGATCTCCATAACGTACAAAAGACACAAAAGGTACACATTGCAACTTTAAATTTGGAACCAGATCAGTTTGTATGGTATCAGAGACTTTGCTCTCATAAACAAATTGTCACTTGGGCAATTTTTTTTGAAGAATGATAGCACATTATGAGGATACAAAAAAGGCACCTTTTTAGCCAATTGGTAATCTAAATAAAGGGTTCAATAATGAAGCATTGGGCTCAAAAATTGAATATAAGGTAAAGATATTCCAAAGGCATAGGATTGATGTGTTCAATGACTTTAAAGGATAACATCCAACATGAGGTTGTCTTTGGGGCGCTGATTCATTGGAGAGGCATTCAGGTTGGAAAGAAAATGGAAAGCAAAATTATGCAAAAGGAAGCCTACCACTCATAACTATAAAGATGGAAGTGTTGTTTCCCCTAGCCTTCCACAACCTACAAGGTTGACACCACAACAATTGGAAGAAAAAAGAGCAAAAGGTCTTTGTTACAATTGTGATAACAAATACACTAAAGGTCATAAGTGTGCTCAGAAGAAATTATTTTACATAGATTGTGAAGAGGAGGAAGAAAATGAACAAGAAATGTCAAAAGAAGAGGATATACACTAGGAACAAACCCTCGACAAAGAAGAAATGAATCTGACCATATCGTGTAATGCATTGGCTGGAATTACCACTCCCCAAACTATCAAGATAGAAGGATATATCAAGAATAAAAATGTAATAGTGTTGATTGATTCAGGCAATAGCCATAATTTTATTCATTTTAAGATAGCCAAGAAATTGAATTGCTTCCTATATCCAGCACTAGAGTGTCAAGTGATGGTTGCAAGTGGAGAAACCATAAATTTCTCTGGAAAGTGTCGTAATATCAAGCTATCCATGGGAGAATATGTATTGAATAGCCCAATGCTTTCCATTCCAATGGGTGGTGTTGATGTTGTATTAGGAGTCCAATGGTTACAATCCTTGGGTACAACAACTTTTAATTTTCAAGAACTTTTCATGAAATTTTGTTCAGAAGGAAAGGAAGTTGAATTAAGGGGTATCGCAAGGAAACCAAGAAAGATAAACATCTCTAATGGAATGACAAACCTTCTAAAGAAATAACAACAAGGTGTAATTGCACAATTATGTTTGCTAGAGGTTTCCACATCGAAATCATCTATTTATCCAGATCTCCAAACAGTCTTGGAAAATCATTCCAAGGTATTTGAGACTCCCAAAGTCCTCCCACCTATTTTTTATCATGATCATGCTATTCATTTGATTCTAGGAAGTGTTCATCCAAACATCAGGCCTTACAGAGATCCATATACCCAAAAAAGTGAAATTGAACGTATGGTTGCAGAAATGCTAGAGGCTGGTATAATTCAACCTAGTCAAAGTTCTTTCACTGCTCCAGTAGTATTGGTGCACAAGAAGGATGGATCATGGTGCATGTGTCTGTATTATAGGGAGCTCAACAAGCTCACTATTAAAGATAAGTTTCCCATTCCTGTCATTGATGAATTACTGGATGAATTGCATGGATCATTTACTTCACCAAGTTGGATCTTCGTTTAGGATATCATCAAATCAGAATGAAGACTGAAGACATTCCGAAAACAACATTTAGAACTCATGAGGGTCATTATGAATTTTTGGTCATGCCTTTTGGCCTTACCAATGCACCCTCAACATTTCAAGGTTTTGATGAATTCAATTTTCAAACCATTCCTTAGAAAATTTGTGTTAGTATTTTTTGATGATATACTAATCTACAGCAAGTCTTGGAAGGATCATGTTGAACATGTTGACAGGGTGCTACAACTATTGGAGGAGAAACAATTATATGCAAAAAAGATCCAAATGTTTCTTTGGAGTCCAGGAGGTGGAATATTTGGGTCATATTGTATCTCATGAAGGAGTTAAGGTAGACCCTAGAAAAATTAAAGCCATTAAGGAATGGAAAATTCCCACATCGATAAAGCATCTGCGAGGATTTCTTGGGTTGACAGGGTATTATCGCAAGTTTGTTAAGAATTATGGGAGAATAGCAGCACCTCTAACAACATTATTGAAGAAAGATGCATTTTCATGGACTCTAGAAGCAGAAAAGGCCTTTGAACATCTTAAAGAGGCATGTGCTAAGCACCGGTCTTAGCTATGTGGACTTCACAAAAACCTTTATTGTGGAATGTGATGCTTCAGGAAATGGAATTGGTGTTGTTTTAATGCAAGATGAAAGGCCCATTGCTTTCAAAAGTCATCCAATCAAAGTAAAGTATTTACACATAGCTATTTATGAGAAGGAAATGTTGGCAATACTACATGCACTTAATAAATGGCAACCCTACCTAATGGGAAGACACTTCAATGTGAAAATGGGTCATGATAGTCTTAAATACTTTTTAGAACAAAGATTATCTTCAGAAGAGCAACAAAAATGGGTCACAAAGATGTTGGGTTATGACTTTGAAATCATCTACAAAAAAGGGAAGCAAAATGTGGTGGCAGATGCACTCTCAAGAAAGGATGAGGATGTGGAAGCATTGTTGTGTGCCTTTTCTATTATCCACCAGATTGGATAAATGAAGCAAGGGAGGAATGGAAGAATGACGAAGAACTGTGGGCACTTATTCGAAAGCTACAACAAGATTCCAGTACGTCTGATACATTTAGCTGGAAAAA
>APFE030251962.1:0-10531 GCA_000404065.3 Pinus taeda
CCCACTCCTCTCTACTCCAGTGTGGTTACATGGGGCTGCATATAGCCTTTGGATGGCCCCGATTCCAACTTCCGCGATGGTTCTCGCTCTCGGTTGTTGTATTGCAAGTTGTGATGACGAGGTTGGGGCTAAGCCCTAGCCCATGGTCCCTACCCGTGATCATGTGGGAATGGGGACCAGGGTTGGGGCTTAGCCCTGACCCTAACCTCCAATATGCAATGCATTAAAATTCAAATACATGTCGCAAACTAACTTTGTTAAGAAACATGTTGTGGCATGTTGGTTGAGGCCTGTAGTGTTTGTTGCTTGGTCATTGTTTCGATTCTCATGGCAATCTTTGTCCCTTCACAAACAAATTGGACTAACCCTTGGAGGCCATGTGATTGCCTCCTGTTTGCCCACGTGGCCTCCCACCATTGGTCCTCCAAACATAGTCAATAACCCAATCTATTAATAAAAAACTTCGAACCATAAACATTAAAAATATCTATGCCAATCAAACTTGAAATTTTTGGACGAATCAGGATTGGCAAAGTTGCATCCTACCACTAGCCCAAAATGTCCAGTCACCTATCAATTCTGTAAAAATTTCACTGTTTGAGAATTCAATCAAAACACGATATGGGGAGCATACGATATCAATTTTTAGTGAAACATGTTGCGTTGGATTCGGATCACTGAGATTTATCTAATCATATAGGTTTCGAGCTCTATCATGTGCTTTGAATTTTGAGCACTAAATTGTCCCTTGGATCAATTGATAACATTATATACAATTATAAAATGTCGCCATTTATTGTTGTTTGTCCTATATATTAAATTTCAATACAATTGACTAATATCATGTTATGATTAAGCTCTTGTAGATAATCTCAAAATAAATGATGTTGAAAAAACCCTATTTGTTTTTTACATGACATATTTTAATATTTAAATTAAATAAAACTTTTTCAATCATATTTGTGTTTTTTAATTCAATCTTGAGATAAAAAATTGAATGAAATACTTAAAGAAGTTGTCCGTGCAATGGTATATGGGTGGGTCACAAAATTTTTCATATATATGTGTGTGTGTGTGTGTGTGTGTTATTATAATATGAATGAATTTAGAATTCAAATAATTTATTTTGAAAGTTGAATTATAATAGTATACGTCTTGATTACACTAAAAGACATTTTCTACAAGCCAATATGAATCATGATTGGAATTTTTTCCATATTCAATATTAAAGTGACTTGCATCATGACTTAAGGCTGTACTTATTTTCTTGGTCTATGAAACTAGAAACCAAAATTAAACATATATTTTACTAATAAAAGTTATAGTATATAAAAAAATTATTAAATTAGAGAAATAATTTTAACAAATCCATAAACTTCAAAAATTAAGAAGCATCCATAAACAAGATTAATATAAATCCATAAATTGAAATAGTGAATACATGTATCAATAAACTATCTATATGATAATATATACAAATTACAAATATCACATGAACATTCATAAACTAAAATAGTGTCCATAATATAAATCCATAAACTATCCATGTACGAAAATATACAAATTCTTATGACAGAGAACGGATCAGGAAAATACCCATTAAAACAAACATATAATTTTATTAAATTAATTTCTCTCCAAAACTTGATTTTGCAAATGAATTACATGGCTATTTATTTTGAAGGAATATTTCTCTCAACTTCCTCCAAATATCTAGAAAGGAGTCAGTGCTTTGAGGAATTCAAGCTTCCTTCTCTCAACTCCCTCCAAATACCTGGAAAAAAATTAGTTCTTTGAGGAATTCAAGATTTTTCCTCTTTCAAAATAAATAACCATATAATTCATTTGCAAACTCAAGTTTTGGATAGAAATTAATTTAATTTAATAAAATTATATGTTTGTTCGCGGAGAAGGAAGGGAGTGTTCATATTTGTTGAAAAAACATTTAAAATGTTTAAAATATCCTTAGTCGTATGCAAAGGAGGAGATCGTAGTCAAAGGGTTCTTGTAGTCTAATAAGCGTGGAGCATTAAAAAATTATGATCTCTAGCAATGAAGCCATGGAACATTCAAAAAATAAAGTATGCATGGCTGTAAGTTGAATCTCCTGTGTGTAAAGGCCAAGAAGAAGACTTAACATAAGAGGAATTAATTTCCAAAATAAGCCACTATTTTAAAAAGCATCCCATAAATAAAATCTTGTATATACATATTCATTAAAGGTGGAGATTATTAGATAAGGTGATTCTTAATGTTGGATGCCCCATAAATCACTTTATAATATTTAATTATTATTTTTAAAAATCATAAAATTTATAAAGTTTTTGGGTTATTTATTAAAAGAGAATTTAAATAAGGGTTATTGTCCCTTATTTTAATTAAAAATAAATTTAAAAATGGCATATAGAGCTAGAGGAGCTAGGGGAGCTAGAATTGGTTGAGGAAGATCAACTGTCATCAATTATTACTTAATGAAGTAAGACATATTCTAACAAGATTAGATGCATTGGAGACAACACACAAAAGAGACGTCGACACTGGTGATATCAGTGAAGTAGATGAAACCTAAGAAGAAGAAGGTAAAGTTGAAGAGGAAACTCAAGAAGAGAAAATGGTCAAGATGATCACAGGATTAAGCAGTAAGTCCATATTGGAAGTGCCTATGTATGAGGGAATCTTAAATCCTGAAGAAATAATTGATTGGATTAGCGCCATGGATAAATATTTCGAATATGAAAATGTAGTTGAAGGTAGGAAAGCCAAGTTCTTGGCCACTAGATTAAAAGGTCACACGGCACTGTGGTGGGGAAATGTGCAAGATGAGTAGAGAAGTAAAAGTAAAACAAAGATCACTAGTTGGGATCGGATGGTAGCCAAGCTCAAAGGTAAATTTATTCCTCGAGACTATCATTTAAATATTTTTTGATAGCTGCAAAGTCTTAAGCATAAATCCATGTATGTAAACAAATATACAAAATAATTTTATAGATTAATTATAAGGGCTGGTTATGCAGACGTGGATGATGAAAAGTTAGCTAGATATATTAATGGTTTAAGATTTTATATAGAAGATGAATTGGATATTTTATCTTTGAAATATGTTCAAGACGCATAATAGATAGCCCTTAAGATAGAAGACAAACTGACAAGGAAGTAGAGCCAGAGAGGAAGAGGATGAAGTACAACAAGGAGTAGAGGACAATCAATCAGAGGACCGCCAATTAGAGGACAATTAAGCAAAGGATATTCAAGTGGAAGATTTCCCATTCAAAAAGAAGAAGGCATTAGTTCCCAATTGAATGTCTTAGGATTTGATGAGCTAAAAAATATGTATAAATATGATCGATATTTCAAAGAAGCTTATGCAGCTTGTAAAAATCTTATAAGTAGATATAGAACTCCATGGTTAGATTACATGATACAGGAAGGACTCCTATTCAAAGGAAGACAATTATGCATTCTAAGATGTTCAATGAGAGAAAATATGTTAAAATAAAAACATAGTGGAGGCTTAGAAGGTCATTTTGCGCAAGATAAAACTTTAGCACAATTAGAAGATTTCTACTATTAGCCACACATGTAAGAAAATGTAAGAAGATTTGTTGAAAGATGTAGGATATGTCAATATGAAAAAGGGAAGAAGTCAAAACACTGGACTATATCAACCCTTACCAATACCAAATTGAACATGGGACTCTATAAGAATGGATTTGTACTAGGATTTCCCAAAACACAAAGATGAAGTGACTCAATATCTTCTATTGCTGACAAATTCTAAAAAATGGCACACTTTATAGCCTGTAAAAAGGCAAATGATGCAACTAACATAGAAAACTTGTTCTTTAAATAAATAGTTAGATTGCATGGATTACCTACAAGTATCTTTTCTAATAGAGACACCAGGTTTGTGGGCCATTTTTGGAGAAATTTATGGAAAATGTTAGGAACCAATCTCAAATTAGTTCAACATATCATCCCCAAACTGATGGTCAGAGAGAGGTGGTAAATAGAAGTCTTGGAAATATATTAAGAAGTTTGGTAAGTGAACATCCCAAGAAATGACATCATGTACTTGCTCAGGTAGAATTTTCATATAATGACTCACCTAACAGAAGCACATGATTAAGTCCATTCTAAATCTTTTATGGAATGCATCCAAGAGGAATTTATGAGTTAAGGAACCTTGGAAATCAAGTATTTATAAGTGCATATGGTGAATATTTTTCGACTAGTATGCAAGAAACACAAGACAAAGTCAAGCAACAATTACAAGAAAGCAGCAACAAGTATGAACAAAGAGTAGATTCTAACATAATAAAATTGGATTTTGAAGTTGGCGATTTGGTTATGTCAAATATTCGAAAAGGAATATTTCCTACAGGGGAATGTAATAAGTTAAAACTGAAAAAGATTGGACCACGCAAAATTTTGAGGAAATTTTCCTCTGATGCTTATGAAATAGAACTACCCAAAGGATTTGGCATCTCAGCAATATTTAATGTTTCAAATCTATACCCATTTAAGGAACCTGTAAATGATCCTATAGATGCCTGTTAGTGATAAAGTTCAGTGGGAGAAGCAGCTACTTTCAACACCAACAAAGAAGATTGAATCTATCATCTATAAAAGGGTAATTAAAAGGACCATGAATAAGGAGAATTTTCAATACATAGTTAAATGGACGAATCAACCAGTCGGAGATGCTACCTGGATGTCAAAAAAAAATATTTGAAAATATAGTACCAGTATTGAAGAACTTCAGAAGAAAAACACATGAATGTCTATTTTCCTCCCCAGTAGTATGATGCAAGAGCATCCCATATTTTATAATTATTTATTTATTTAATTTGGAGAATCTTAGAAAATTATAGATTTTGTGGAGACTTCTATAATTTGTTGAAGATTAAGTAGTTAGGATAGACTCCTAGAATTGAGAGGATTTCTCTCAACTTCCTCCAAATATCTAGGAAGGTGTTATCTCTTTGAGGAATTCGAGAATTTTCCTCCTTTAGAATAAATAACCATGTAATTCAATTGCAAACTCAAGTTTTGAAGACAAATTAATTAATGAATATTGTGTTTGTTTATTTTCCTCTCAGCTCCGCATCATTTTATCGCACATGTGAATATGCCCTATGAAATCAGTCTGAACAATATACAAACTATGACACTCTAAGTACCACCAGAACTCCTATGTGAGCTATGTTGTGCAAAGTAAGTGTCCACAACATGGTATTGCAATATAACACATTCAAATTAAAACTAATTAGATCATTATTTGTACAAAATAAACAATATGGAAATAAATGATATTGAATCACATTTTTAATTACATATACACGACTCTTCTAACCTTAGTCAAGTTAGAATGCAAGTCAGATAGGATGGTGTCTAATCATGAATCTGGGTTTGGTCCTCCCATACCCGTAGCTTGATGATTGGGGCCTACATCGATGGACCCACATCATCAATGCCTCTAAACCCAACATCCCACTAATATCTCCACTAGTTGCATCAACGACACTCTACATATGGGTCTATGTACACAATGGCAAGGACACATTATAATTAGTCTACAAATTAATTAACATATTTGTGTAGCTTAAAAAAAAGAAAATGTTGAAATCTTAGGAATAAAAAAGTTTACCTCAACCGTTAGTCCATGTTATTGTACATATTGACTCTCCTCCACATTAATGAACATATAAGGTGGAGGTGGAGGTGGAGGAGGAATCCATGGAAACATGCTCTGGTCAAGGATGACTTGGCTGATCAACTTCCCCCTTAAATGACCTCATAAGATCATCCATGTAGCTAGGATGTGTCTACATGTTAGCATAAACTTATTAATATAAATGCAATCTAATATGAGCAAGAAATTTTAATATAAAATTATGCATAATTTGACAATAAAGAGTCAAAAGTTTTGTATATATATGTTCCTGGTCCATTTCACATAGGTCATGCACCCCTGAAGTCTCACGAATGGCATCACATTACATACATGCCTGTTTCAAAAGCTGGTCAAAGGGTAAACTCACTAGAAATGCATTGTGATATAAGGGCAATGGTGGGTCATGAGGCGATGGATGTGGTCTCCTAATTTCTCCATCTAATGCAACATGCATACTAGCCAAAGGCACCCACATGTTGTCTGCAATATTCTCCCGCATTTCACCACCGAGCTGTGAAAACTCCTTTATATTTGTCGGTAATACCAAGCTTTGATATGATAGTGTCAATAATCTCGGAGCTGGTGGTACATGCCCATGGTCCCTACGAGCTCCCTCGCGCTCATAGGTTCATCCTAAGCGGGTTCCATAATAATGAGATCCAGTACCATTGTAATTTAGTCCCATATGTAACATAAACTATGCATATAAATTCTTAGAAAAATAAACGATGACTTGGTCATGGTTGGTGAACTTGCCCCAAGATCCAATGAATCTATCTTACATGAAAGGGGTTGTATGAACATTACTAAAATATTTCAGTGGAATCAAAACTTTATGTCTAGTAGGGAGATCTGAAGGGATGTCGAAAAACTCCCCATGAATATCAATGTCCTTGTTGGCCTCTTTCACCACCTCTGAAGAATCAGAGCCTCTAACCTCAAGCCTTCTAACCCTCTTTATGAACTATAATATGTGGCTATGTGGGCTCGACCTTTGGTATGTCTCGATCAACCTAGTCATGTTATCTAACATCAAAGGCAATGCAAGATGAGTTGGTGAATTTGCAAGGATCTTATTTATATTTGTTTTTATTCACATATGATGGGTCATGACATCCTCTAATGTGATCTGATTTGTAGCGTCACCCCATGGAGGGATCGATGTTTCACTTTTACCCTTAGCTTTGACCTACTGAGGACATGTAAATCATAAAAATAATTTAACATATATATAATTAAGAAACTAGAAGCATGATAACATATACATTAAATTCAAACACATCAATTTAAGATAATTTAAAAAATAAAGACAATTTCAAGACATAAACACATAAATTTTGAAGAGGATTTAAAAGTGTAGGAGGTGTACCTAAAATGGGTGAATAATTCCCATTGGATGTAGCATGGTGATCAATAGAGACATAAAAAAATGCCTCTAACACTCCAAATGATGTTAGAGGAAGGATATACAAGGGGAACATGAACTCTTGGTGGGATACGTGATCTATCATGAGCCCGACCACTTATAACATAACCTCTTGCACTATGATGTCCTGTAGTTGGGGCACGTATATGGGATGCCTAACAATATTACATATAATACATATAAACTAATCTAAGAAAAAAATGTTGACAAAAAAACCATTTCTAAACTCAAGAAAAATAATCTAGCCTGATGTCTTAAAATTTAAAGTATATTTTTTGATAATTTATCAACCAAAGTACATTGAGTTCCATGTAAACACAATTGAAAGAAGTGATCAAATATAACCTCAAACTTTTTATCATTTCTAAATAATGCATTTGATTTATAACACATAAATTTGTAGATATGTATGTTAAAATTTGAAATAAACCTATTTACAAAACTAATAAAATTTCATGCCGACCAAATATTATGTTAGCATTAAGTTTGCACCTTTCCTAAAGGTCTAAAGGAAATATTTATTAGTTCATTTTGCAAAGTCATGGTTATGTAAAGGGACTTATGATTTTTTTGTGTAAATTTCTTTCTATGCCTAGGGTCATGTCTAATCAAGTCTTTCTACCCAACCCTAATATTATCATAAGATTTTCACAGTGCAATTAACCTATCGTTAGACTATAGCTGGAATTACGAAATATTTTCGTAGCGCAATGCTATGAAATATTTACGTAGCGCTGACCGAAAAATTTAAAATTTAGGTTTTTTAGCTCCCAACTCCATTATTTTAAGTTCCCAATAGTTTTTTCATAAATACATATCCCTTTTCATCTACAATGTGACAACTAGCAGCATTTTGAAGCTCAAGAGAGATGTTTAAAATGAAACCCTAATTTTCCCTCTTTACCCTAAAATGATAATTTCTAGAAAACCCATAATTTTGTTTATAGTGTGTTCTCAGGTGGTTTGCAATGCCTGGACAAGGTAATTCAAGGTCGGGAAAGGTTATTGATTTGAGGCTTCTACAATTTGTATTATGTGTAGTGTTGTCTTCTAGATTCATTGCATACAAATTATTGGAATGGACATTTCGAACCATCCTCCATGGTTCATCATCATAGGCATTACAATATGGGTCGATCAGGTGAACTGATTTGAACCTGATGGGATGTATTTTCAAGTGTATCTAGAGATGTTGACTTTTTTCAGAAATGCAGGATGGGAACTAGTGTTTTAGTGCTTCAATGGACACAAACTAAGTTGGTGCCATGATTTCATCTACTCATTTGATGGAAACACGACAAGAATCAAATACCTATAGTTCCCAATCACAGATGAATCCATTACAGCGGCAACAAGTTTTCCAATTAAGGGTGAGAGATGGTTTAAGAAATGGAGATTGTAGAATGCCGACATAAATTATTTGTTGAAGGAGGACTGTCAGAACCAAGAATGGAATATATGGGTCCTCCAAAATATGTTGAAGCTCGAATGGTCTAATGCCCTTAGAATTGTACAACTCTTCTTCACCTATGAAGGCGAGTATTCTAAATCTTATTTGTATCATATGAGGGTTTTATGTCATTTAGTAGGTTTTAGTAAGATGAATTTAGCCTATTTCCTTCATCAAAGTTTGCTGAAGATGTGCACCAAAGAAAGAACCCGAACATAGCTAAAACCTCATGACATTTGTCATCACAACCTAATTAAAATATTATATGCTCATGAGATAAAAAGGAAGATGGAACATTTGAGACAGAAAAACCTAAGACAACCTACACCTAGAAGACCAAGGAGAGGCCAAACTAAAGTTTAAACTCAAACAATAGCTCAGGAAACAAGGGAGAGTATAGCCACATCCCCATTGAAAAATATGACAAAAACCCTATGAAGTAACTAGATGTTAGGGTTTATAAAAGGAGAACAAGAAGATAGCAAAAAATTATGTTAGAGGAAGAGTAGGCGAAACAAAGAGCATCACACAGTAAAAAATGCAAACAAAAGATAGAAACAAGGGATGAAGAAATTGAAACTAAACCTAGGGTTTACTCCAGAAAGCCCCACACTCACCCTACAAACAAAATTATCTTGGGCTTAAAAGAATAAAAACCTAAGATGAAGGAGATAATGATTATTTATGAAGATGAAGACACTGTGCAAACTTCAAATAGCAGAGAGAAGGCCAAACCATAGAGGAAAATAGAGCATGCCAATAGAGAGGGGAAAGAAACCCTAAAGGCTACAAAAATCATAGAAAAATCTACTAGAAGGATGACAAGAAGTCGGGATAAGTTAGACCTCCTTCCTTAGGCTACAAAATCATGGAGAAATAATCGGTTTACTTTTCCAGACAAAGAAATATCCAAAACACTAATTTTGTTGAACAAATTCTAATTGTACCTCAACATTTTGACCTTATTAGTTTGTCTTTTTCAGCAGTAAGTTATTTTCAATATATTATGATAATATGTCAAAGGGTTTTTTAGCTGAGGTAGTGCAAATAATATGAGTCAAAATAAAGAAAAAAACCTTGAAAGGAGAAAGCAATTACAAGGATAGTTTCACAGTTTCAAAATGGTTTACAGGTTCATGCACTAGTTTTGCTACTAAGAGGGAAGACAAGTTGTAGTTCCATATATTAAGCCTACAAGGGAGTGAGTAGTTCTTGATCCTATAATAAATATATAACTCATCCTTGTTACAGAATAATAGTACAAGATACACACAACAACTCTACAATGTAGTTTGACCACTGTTATATGCCAAATAGAGATTCAAATAGCTAAGATGATAAAATTTTGATTATTTTTTCAATTAAACTTTCAGATATTATAAATATTATTCATCTATTGCTACCAGACTTAGTGGATCTTATATTTTATTGTATTTTTCCTATATATTACATGAAAAATGAGGAAAAAAGGTTGGCTTTTGATGAAAGAATAACCATTGTTTGTGTGTTGAAAACGTTATCAATCTACAATTTTCCAAGATCAATATATTTTGATCAACGATATAAAGATTCATGTAACAGTATGTATTAGTATAATTATACAATGTTTCCTTCTTTGTAATATCATTTGAATGTATGGTCTTTTGAATATTTGAAAAAGAGTAAATGTTACAAAATTCATCCTGGTTTTGATGTTATGTTTCATAGATTTCAAATATTTGCACTCCTATATTCTAAAGCTACTTTAGGATTAATTTCATATGCCCTACTCTAATGGATTGTTCTCCTATTTTCTTCCTTTAGCTATAATGATGACCAATGTCTAGGATGCGCTATCTACCTTGCCTTTGTCAATCCTAATCAAACAACTAGTATCTTGGTAAGTTGACATAAAACCTAGGTTTTTAACTCCATTCCTCAATGGACTATCTTCCTCGTGCCCAACTAAACCATACATAACAAAAAAAAAAAAAAAAAAAAA
>APFE030251986.1:0-10677 GCA_000404065.3 Pinus taeda
TTTTAGTTTTAATTTTCAAAACTGTCTGCTAATATATGAATGGTCTCTTACTATAAATTGTTTATCTCTTAGAGATCAGAATACTAATCACTTGCAGCTGGCTTTGGGTGCTTTCTAGACTAATCCTTAGCTACTCTCTAATCGTGCTTTACAAAGTACTATGTGATATAGGCAGAGAGTTAGAAAGAGCAAAATATTATCACTAGTCTTTAAAGTAGATTTTCTCATTTTTATCAGTTATTAGACTCACTTTTAGCTACTTCTTAATCGTGTCTTACACAATACTATGTGTTAGAGGCAGAGAGTTAGGAAGAGATAACCATTATCATTGGTCTTTTAAGTGATTTTCTTATTTTTGCAGTAGCATGAATGGTGTCTAATTCCATTAGAAAGTGGTTCTTTGTTTTCAGTTTATTTTAATTTATTTCCTTCAAAGTCTTCCTTTTAAGCAAATAGTTAGAAATCACTAATCACACACCCTCACTCACTTAGAATTCACTCCACACACACCATCACTCATTTGTTTATAAATACATCACTCCACCTTAGGAAGATAAAATAATCACGAACAACACCCCCAAACGACAAAAAGCTTTAAGAGGTTGCTTAAGTACATATAGTACACCTTCGCTTCATCAGCTTACGAGCCCCGGGTTGACAATTAATGATATCAATTTAGGAATACTAAATTGACCAAACAGCTTCAAAGGAAAGGACCTCAACTGCTGCTTTCCCTCAAACCTTTGGAACCTATCACAAGATTTAACAAATGAAAAGACATCAGAAAAGAAGGTGGGCCAATAGTACCCAGCTCTGAGGATCTTGTGGGCTATAGTTTTCCAATAGTGATGTCCTCCACACATGCTAGAATGAAACTGTTGCATAACCTTCATGGATTGTTCTTTGTCCAGACACCTCAAAAGAATTCCAGAGGGGTCCCTCCAGTAGAGCAGGTTTTCATGAATGCAATATTTGGCTATCCTGAGCTTCATAGTTCTGGCTTGGCTTGAACTAAGGCCTGGAGGAACTTCTAGCTTCAGCAAGAGTTGAGATATTGTAGAATACCATTCACCAGAGGCTAGATTTTATGCCAAAAGCTGATTTTTCCTGGGCTCAATTGTTTCTTCTTCTGTCTGACCATCCTCTGAATTCATGCTCATCAAAATCATGTCCAGCATTCCATAATTTTCTTCAGCCATTAATCTAGCAAAGCCCTGGCCTCTAACAAGCTTGGTGGGCTTCAATTCTATGTTGAATTCAATAAGCTTTGCAATCCATTTAGCCCTTCTTCCATCAGCATCTAGTTGCATTAGGACATCTTTTACTGAAGCAGAGGGCACATATGCAATTACCTTGGAATGCAAAATGTAAATTTTGAAAGCCTTCAAAGATTTGATAAGAGTATATGCCTATTTTTCAATGATATCATACCTCAGCTCAACATCCCTTAAGGTTTTGCTGAAAAATGCCACTGAATGCTTTGAACCTTCCTCATCTTCTTGCAATAAAACTACTACAAGGGTGTCATTAGAGGCAAATGAAAATATATGGAACTCTTTGTTCTAATCTGGGCTGATCAAAGTAGGAGCTTCCATGATATCTCTCTTGATGGATTCAAAAGATCTTCTTGTTACATCAACCCATTTGATTTCTAACCCCTTTTTCAACATGGAGGTGATGTGTTTTACAAGTTCTGCAAAATTTGGGATAAACCTCCTTACAAAATTTATCTTGCCCAAAAAGGATTGGATATCCTTCCTTGATCTCGAGACAGACAAGGTTTGTATTGCTCTTACTCTTTTTGGGTCAATTTTGACACCTGCAGCAGAACGATGTGTCCTAACATCTTGCCTTCTTCTAAAGAAAACTGTGACTTTTTAGGATTGACTGAAATCCGAAACCTTCTGCACTTTAGAACACTTTCTTCAGATGCCACAAATGGTCTTGATGGCTGCTAGAGTATATTGTTATATCATGTAGGTAGATAATGACAAAATTATCCTTCTCTCCTACAAATTTTATATCCATAGCTCTTTGAAAGTTGGCTCCAACATTCATCAACCCAAAAGGAATCTTGGAATACATAAAAGTGCCCCAAGGAGAGGTGAATGCAGTCTTCTCTTGGTCATTTGGATGCACAACAACCTGATTATACCCTGAAAATCCATCCAGGAAAGACATCACCTTGGCTCCTAAGACTTTTTGCAGCAAATGCTCCATCTTGGGTAGAGGATAGTTATCTTTCTTAGAGCATTTGTTTAAGTTTCTGAAATCAACGCAGACCCTGATTTCGCCCCTTTTCTTCCTCACTACGACCAAGTTGGATACCCATTTTGAATATCTAAGAGGGACTATGATTTTGGTAGCCAATAACTTCTTGATTTCTTTTTCAATCAGAGGGAGGAGCAAAGGATTTATGGGCCTCAGTTTCTGCTTAAAAGGTATGGTGTCTTTTTCCAAAAGAATTTTGTGCTAGATGATCTTTTTGTCATACGTTTTCAGGTCACTATATTCCCAGGAAAAAACATCGGCAAATTGCTTCATTAAATTGTAGTACTCAGAACTTTGGGCAGCAGATAAATGGGTGGACAAATTTATATATCTTAGATGCTCTGGACTCCCTATATTATGCCGATGGACTGTAGATTGATCTTCCTTTTGGGCAGCCTTATAAGGCACATCATTCTGGTCAAACAACTTTTCTAAGGGAACTAGGCCTTTAGGTATGTAATAGTTGGGTAGTTACACAATGCTATCTTTTCCAACTTTGTTTCTAAGCTGGGACTGGGGACTTTCCTCCAAGGCTTCATTCTCTTGGTCAATGTGCATTTCAGAGAATTCATCAATGACTTGCAAAAACCTATTCACTTCATCATCATCTTCAAAAACTTTCCAATGCTGGACATTATCAGGTAAGGATGGTCTATATTTCATCTGAACTTCATAAACTAGTCTGGGACGCATGGGAGGGATAAATATGCTAGCAGACACAGCAAGGGAATCAACAAGCTAATTCTTTACTATAGGAATATATGAGATACAAAAACTATCAAAAGAATCTTTAAGTCTCCATACCTCATCTCTATATGCTTTTAGCCTTGGGTGCCTTGCTTGAAATGTTTTGTTTACTTGCTGAATGATGAGATAAGCATCTCCAAACACATTTATGCTTCTGATTCCTCTGTCTTTAGCTGCATTAAGGCCCAATATCAGAGCCTCATACTCTGCTATATTGTTGGTAACTTGGAAAATCAGCTTGAAAGACAAATGTGTGCTTTCTTGTTTTGGAGATACCAGCACCACCCCTGCTCCTATAGTCTCCCTTGAACATGATCCATCAAAGAACATCTGCCAAACTTGACTTCCTTGCTCTCCCATGACCTGGAATATTGGTTTCCTAAGCTGTAACGAGGTCTTTTGGAATTCTTCAATTTGGAGAATACATGCCCCAAAATCAGTATCCACAACATAGATGGGATGACTAGAAGGATTATTCTCATCACTAATGATGTAGGCCATTTGTTCTTCTCTGTACAATCTCCTGCTCTCCCCTCCAAAAACTGGGATAGTGGCATAAGATAAATCACTCTGTAATGTCCCACCTAGTCTCTTAGTCGATCCTCTGGACAGAAGCATGCCAAATTTAGGAGGGACATCTGCTACCACAATGTCCATCATCATGCTCTTCATGGGCAGTTGAGTTAGGTTAATAGCTAAATCTTTGATCAACCCCAAACATTTCACCTTTCTTGAATCAAAGGAGAATAGATCATGATAAGGTCTATTAATATCAAGGCCTAACTTTTCCATGATAGCTTTGGGCATCAGATTGTGGCTGGCCCCAGTGTCCAGCAGGTAGTTGTGGAGGATTTTGTCATGAATGGTCAAGGAGACATAAAATGATGGAGAACTATCATTAGCAGGTTTAGTCATTAGACTAAGCACAACTACAGGTTTGTTGTCTTGCAAATTGACATAGTCAGTGTAGGCTTGTGTGACTTCTAGCTCAAGAGCATCAAGGATAGGCTTTCTAAAAACTTCACTCTTTATGAGTTCTATCAGGGGTATATATATTTTTAACTTTTGGACTTATGATTCAAAGCTGAAAGGGGAAGGGGACTTGTCAGGAACTCTTACCTCTTGAGTTGGTTCTTTGAGGATGACTGGGTCAGCTACTGGCCTTTTCTGTTTGATGTTCTAATGCTCTGTTGGGAAAACAACTCTTTGGACAGGATTCTCCTTGACATTGCTTGGTCTTGACCTCAGATTATATCTTTGATGTTCATCAGTCTGTAAAACAGCCTCTTTGTCCCACTCTTGACTGGTTTGGTCCTAGAGTAATGATTCTTCATAGGCAACGAATGTCAAGAAGGTAGCACTGCCCTTATCTTCCATGCAATGAATTTCATCCTCTTCTTCAAACTGCTCCTCCTCTATGACTACGTTTTGGAAAGGAGCCTTAACCTTTTGTTCTTCACTGGCTTCTTTACCCCTCTGAATGATCTACAATTGTTCATTTGCTCTTCTGAATCGATTTGGATTTCTTGGAGCAAATGTGTCTGAAAGCCTTATCTTTCCAGAGCTCTGTTCAACCTTTAGCTTGGATATTTCAGCAGCCAATGACTCTATCATTTTAGTCATTTTGTCTAATTTAGGTTTTGGAGATGAAGTAGAGGAAGACGAAGCCTTGCTTCTCTGCCTCCTTCTATCAGCATGACCCTTGAGCTTTCCTGCAGCCATGATATTAGATTCTACCTCTAGGGCTACATCCCGCATTTCGGCCAGAGTGGCACATCTTCTTTCTCTCAACAACAAGAAAAAATTGGATTCAAATGCATTGGCATAGGTGAGTTTGGTAGAGGTGGGGGTAGGATTTACTTCAGCTGGTATCCTACTATACATACGATTGAATCTTTTATTGAAATCAGATAATGATTCCCCATTTTCCCTCTTGAGGTTTCCAAATTCAGTATGGTAATACAACAGGTTTTTTTTGTCTCCCCAGTGCTTCAAAAATACATCATCTAAGGCTTCAATGTTTGCTATAGACCTAGGGGTCAGTTCTCTGAACCATTTTCTAGCCTCTCCATCAATGCTTTGGACAAATATTCTCATCCACACATCATCCTCACTGATATCTAGGTTATCATCATAACTATAAAAAGACTCAAGGTGTTCCTCAGTTGTTACTCCCTCTATACCAATGAACTTAGGCATGTATTTCTAATACTCTCCTGCAAGCATGGAATTCAAAGGAACAGGAAAGACCAGGGGTACATACTTAGAAACTATGATTCTTTCCATATTTGTGGGTGCTTGTTGGCCTACCATGACTGGGGTGGATGGAAGGATACTGACAGATTGAATGATAGGGAGCAGTGAAATAGATGACAGTGACAAAGGAATATGATGGACTATATGGGAGACTTTCTTTGGACTGAGATCCAAATGGAAACTAAATGAACAAGGAGCTTTATGAATCTCTGAGGGTATTTCTTCACTAACAATGCTAGGCTCTATATTTTCATCATGAACATGCTCAGTTACAAGCTTCTCTGGCAGAGATACATAAGATTGTTTAGGCTTACTTGATCCTGATGTTGCTTTCTGTGATGCTTTTCTTTGTTTGATAATATTCTCAAGGTCAAGGACTGGGTCAGCTGGTGATTTCTGAGGATTCCTCCGAGTATGCCTCAAAAACTGAGCCAGAACTGAAATGTGGAGTCGCCAAAGGTTGGTCATCCATTAGAGTCACCTGATAGATGATTACAACCAGAAATGTGTCCAAAATTTGTCTATCATTAAAGCTGAATCTGTGTTGTTTTCCCAGGGAAGCTAAGCTTCAATCTCCTCACCTCGGCAATAGCACCAATTATGTTAGGATTCCAAGAAACTATCCTAGGTTGTAGCTCGGAGATGCCTGGTAACATATAAATTCAACTTATTGTTGCAAATGGATGAATGCAAGGAATGAGGCTTGTCTAAGCTAGATAACCAATTCTACTTTGCTTGACTCTAGACATGTGTGAACACCCCCAGACTACAAGGCTTTAGACCACCAACTACTCACAGTTTAAGATTGGGTGAGTATGGAGAATACTGACCACACCAGCATATGCACAAGACCATGTGATGGCCGACTACAACCAGTAAAGAAGTCTGGTAATATAATCTACCAATGCACAGACAGGATGACATCTCTGTGGCACTAGATGAAGAGAAACCTGAATAACTCATTCAATGATACATATAAGACTTTAACATAGAGATAGGATGACAGATACTCTAATGCTAAACATCAAGCTTTCAGGAACACAGCGTATCAGGCACAACTTGGAAGAGAAGATAAATGGAAAGTGAGCAATTAACAGTAAAAGAAGCTTGTATTCACTGAAAATGAAGATGAGATGCTACAAGTGTCAAAATAGTTACAGTCTCCAGAAGTTGAACCTTACATCAAAACATCAACCATCAACCCTGATTACCTCTTGTTTGTGGGTTTATATAGAGTTTTACTACAAAGGCACTTGGCCATTTTAGGTATGGAGGGGTTATAATTGACCACCAACTGCATTTAACTGCTTGATGGAGTCTCTGAGTGCATTTGCTTATTTTAGTGGATGAATCTGATCTTTTCAAGTGCTCTGTTGTCCTCTCAAGTGGCTGGAGTGCTCGCGTCAATGAAGTTCCATAACTGTTTAATGCAGCTAACTACTCGTGCTTTATCCTTTTCCCCCTCAGCTATACTGTCTATTAAATGTGGTTGTTGAGGAGCCACTGCAACTAGTATTGCTAGGATGGTCACCTTCGTCCTTCGGGCACACGGAATGGTCAAGGGGCGTGGATGGTATGGCGAGTGGATAGGTTGGGCGAAGGAGAAAGATCAGTCATTGGACCGGGAGGATAGACGGTGGAGATGAGTTGATGGGGATATCGAGAGAAGCAGGAGCAGGATGAACTTGGGCCGTTGGATCTTAGGCGGATAGATCCAATGGTGATCAAGCAGCGAAGGTGCACGGTGGTTATCAAGTGGGGTCGGGAGGTTAAGTGGTAAGTGGTATCGGTTGCACTACCTTTGGGGCATTGGGTAGTAAAGGGCGAGGGTGCGCGATTCCATTCGGTGCATGAAACGTGGCGACGAAGGAGAGAGGAAAACCACTCTCCATCGTCCGTTAATGTTTCATCACTTTGTGGGCATGGGGAGAGCGCTAATGTTGGATCTCCGGTGGAGATGATCGGATGGCAGGGAAGCACTCGTGCAGGTCACATGGGCACGATTTTATGGGGTTGCGGGTTTTAACGCTCGGGGCTTAAGAAAAATTGGTTTTATATGGTTTTTACCAAAAAAGCGTAGGAAATGAAGATGAAGGGAGGATGAGTGGGGCAACGAAAACAAGTGAGAGCGACCATTATGAGCTGTCTTCAAGCATGACTAAGAGGTTGCACTTGTTTCTGACCTTTAAAAATCAAAGTTATGTAGCAGAGCTAACATTGACTATGTCCGATGTAAATACTCCGCGAAGTATTAGTGTGGAACACGATGTTGGAATTGAGTCATAGGGTTGTCCACCCTCACTTTTTGTAATGTAATGTCGACTTGAGAGTTATACCCATCATCTGTGGACCATGGGATTGTATAAATAGAGTAAGGCTCTAAGTGTAAAGAGATATAGATCTAGGTAAGATCTAATGATGATGAATTGAGTCTTGGTAGAAGTGTAAAGTTGTGTTTTGGGTTGTAGAATAAGAGAAGGATTCGTAGCTGAGTGCGCAGAGGCCTAGTATTCTATAGCTGAGTGCGTGGACCCCTATAGCTGGGTGCACAGGGTGAATCGAGTCTGTAACCATGGAGAAATTAATAAAGAGAAGTTTCTTATCATTCTATGTCTCTTTTTCCTATTTTATGCATTGAAATATATTGGGTATGAATTACAAGTTTATTGTTTATATGTTGTCTGAACTTATATGAATATGTTGAATAAGCGAATATAAGATAAATATCTGTTTCCATGAAGTTAATTAACAGTTATAAGAAGATAAGTAAGATTTGTAGCGTAACTTAGTAAAAGAGCACATATCATTACCTTAGTAGTTCGAAATCACCGTAGCCCCTGATTAGCGCTGCACGAAGGCGAATATAACAGAGAGTGAAGGCCTCGCAGGCCAGGAAAGTGCGCGAATTAACCTACATGAAGGTATTCACAGTTGGACTAAACCAACCCCTCAGATGTCTCAAGGGTGTAGAAAATTGGTTCCAGCATCCTCCCATACTGCTTTGAGTGAGACCTCAGTCTGTGCTCTACGAACTGTTGCCGAAAGGGCCAGTATTATAGGGATTTGATTGGCTAATTAGATTTAAACCTGGGTCAAGCCCCATCAAGCCAACAAATGGTTCTGGTGCACTTACCGGAATTTACATAGAGATGTCTGATGTTGCATCACTAAAATCCAACTAAGAAGGAGATTGAAGGGTGGTTGGATAGGAAAATTCATGAATTTACGGCACAAGAGAATAGGAATCCATGATTATCGAAGGAAGAGTGGTTAGATTACTACTTGCACACAGAGATCCATGAAATTTTCTTCGCATCTTTCCCTACTAAGTTGTATAAGTGGATCGTGAACCTAGAAAATAGCCAAGGAAGGTGGAAGCTCGACAGACCTATTGTGTGGACCCCAAAGTTGGTGCACAGATTGGAAGCATCGAAGGATAATATTGCATGTGTTGTTGATTTTTGGCTCGATTGGATTATAGGAGGATTCATTACCGAGTTCATGGTAGATACTTCGGTTAGCTACAGTGAGGCAGAGCGATGCTTTCTCAAGGGACCGCGAGGTAAGTACGTAAAGTATCTGAACACTTCAATTAAAATGTTATTGTGGCAAAAGAGGATTATGCAGCTACATTGATGTTTGGGGCTACGTGAAGTGGGAGAATTTATAGAAACGAAGGAAGTGTGGGACTAGAGACTAACCCCTTGATTTCACCTCTGCGAGGGAATGAGGAAGAACTCACAAAGGTATCTTCGCAAAGTGCGACCCATTTGATAAGGTATAGGATTCTACACATACCACCTCCACCCACACCACCGCAAGTTTCACAGTCATCACCTCCATATTCACCTGTACCGCCTCCAATGCCATCGTGTTTTAAGATGGCAAGCTCAATAAAGTTGCCTGTGTTCAAGGGAGTAGGAAATGAAGATCTGGACCAGTTTTGGTTCATTGTAAAAGTTGTATAGGAAGCACAGGGAGTTATAGATGATAATATCAAGAAAGTGGCATTGGTTAGTGCTCTTCAGGATCACGCACTAACCTGGTACATCAAGCACTCAAGTGATAATCCAAATGCGGGAATCACGGTTATCCAAGTTGCGCTAGCTAAGGAATTTAGCAGGCTGAAGTCAAAAGCGCAGTCGATCATTGGGATCAAAGAGATCAAGATGCTACCAGGCAAGACTCTTGGGAGCTGGATCAGAGGCTAAAGTGCACACTTCACAAAGCTAATATGACTCTGACCGATGGACAGCACCGCGAATGGTTTGTAGCATCACTATCACCACATTTGAGGAACCAATTATCGTAGAAAAGTTTAACAACTCAGGCAGAGGATTTAGAGATCACTATGAGGTTGCATGAGACCCCACTGTAGGATCCTAACTTGGGAGTTCAGCAGATACACACGCAGTTGAAAAACTTATGCCTCAAGATGCAGAGTCTAAAACAAAACAGAATAGTCTGATTAGAAGCATGCAAAGAGGTGTGGTGTGTGAAATGCAAAGGTCAAGGCCATGATAAAGACCATTGCTTGGTAATCGTGAATTACCTCATGGGAGGGGGACCGATTCCATTAAGATTGGAAGCACAACCAGGACCGAGTGTGACACCTGCTCTGTGGTGCACGATTTGTCAAATAAAAGGAAAGCATGTTAGACAAATACCATTTTTTGAAAAGTACACACAGAACTCGCAATATTTGTTTTGTAATTTTTGTAGATCAGTGGGACACTATGAGTGCAGATGTAGAAGTTATGAGCTAATCATGGATAGAACTTCCACCTACAGGGCTCAGGTCGAAACACAGCGCCTAGACCAAGGAGTAGGGATGGCGTGCAACGAATTCCAGGGGCATAGATGAGGCTGAGGTGGAGGAGGACCTGGGAGAGGTTGCAGACAACTGATATGCTGCAATTGTGGAGGGCCAAAACATTATGCCCACAATTGTATGAATTTGACGCACCCATCATGTCTGTATTGTGCCTTGTTTGATCATGAGATGGAAGATTTTCCTACGCTTATAGCTAGGCTACATGACAAGGTAGCGCTACCACCTCCCCCAACTTAGAACCTGTAAATGATGAGGTTTGAGCCGCACGAGGACGATCGAAATGTAAATATTGTGCTCTGAAGTTGAATTACGACGGGAGATGATAAAGGAAAACAACCCAAAGAAAGTATTTGGCTTCACAAAGCTCTTGGCAAAAGAAGCAACGTTTGATTCGGAGTGCACTGGAGAAACCTTTATGGAAGCTAAGAAGAGCTTCGCTGACACCTGCACTTCAGCAAGAAAAGATAGACCGAAGCTAGAAATGGACCTATCAATGCTCACAATGTTCTTGGAAATGTGCATGAAGCTACTGCGCGATAGTAAGGTAGTAAAATGATTGTAGGAACTCA
>APFE030251997.1:22963-79257 GCA_000404065.3 Pinus taeda
CAGCCACACCCACTTGGGATTCATTCTGAGATGCCATCAAGGAGCAGTACTACCCTGTCAAAAGCTATGAGGACAAATACATCAAATGGACCACACTGCGGCAAGGACGAGACCAAGATGTGCCAGAGTTCACAAACAGTTTTCATACCTTCATACATAGTTGGGTATCAAAGATTCTGAGCTGCATCTAGTACTCAAATACTGCAGCTGCCTATGTAGATACATCTAGGAAGAGATGGAGTTCTTGAACATCTCCTCACTTGGCATAGCATACCGATACGCTGTCAAAGTTGAGAAAAAGTTCAAACAGAAGAAGCGAGACTTTGGATCTGCAAATGCGAAGCCCAAAGGACAAAGCCAAGGCGGGGTGACCCAAGACAACCCGTCGAAGCCACAAGAAAAGAACAACACCACGAAACCAAAGAAGCACATAGGGAAGTGGTGTGAGTTCCACAAGAGTCCCACTCATAACACAAGTGAGTTTCAGCCCAAGCAGTCATTAGTAGCTGAGTTGAAGGCTTATGAATCAAATACATGTTTCGAACTTGAGCCAGAACCTGACAAGGGAATGGCAAAGGGAAGTAGATCATTGATGCGGATCCCAGTGCCACTGTTGCCACTGACAAAATCCAGAAGAATGAGCGCAAAGAGCCAGAGGAGGGGGAACGTCTTTTCCACTCACAAATGTGGGTGAAGGGTTTGCCGCTGCAATTCATTGTCGATAGTGGCAACCAAAAGAACCTCGTTTCAGCAGAGGTCGTGAAATGGTTGGGTCTACCGACTACACCACACTCGCAGCCGTACAACATTTGGTGGCTTCATGAAGGATGAGATCTCAAAGTTCGCCAGCAGTGCTGCCTTCCCTACAGCATCAAACCATTCACAGACGAGGTATTATGTGATGTTACACCTCTGGATGTTTGTGATGTATTATTAGGGCAGCCATACTTGTGGAAGCGACATGCTGTGTATGAGTCAAGGCCTCGCGCTGTCATTATTCCTTTGGGTGATTCATTATACAGGATACCGGAGGTAGCCCCACCTACCGCCACGTCTTTGATCACTGCTAAGAAAGGCAACAAGCTCATCTCCCAGACCAGAAAATTCATCTGTCTGGTTCACTCCCAAAGTAAGGGGAAGATCGTTCCTACATCCATGACCCTTGCAAAGGGTTCCTCCACACAGCAACAGCAGCAAAGTGATACGGTCATGACAGAACACAGAGACAACTTCTCCTCACCCATATGGGTACCACACAAGTTTCAGGTGGGCAACAAAGTCTGGTTGCATCAACAGAAAGAACGCCTTACCAGAACCCATCAGAAGCTCAGACCACTCCAACAAGGTCCTCACAGCAATACCAAGGCTATGGGGAATAATGGTTTGGAGCACATCATTCTTCCATTCCTTTGCCTGCACCAAGTGTTTAATGTGGACTATCGTTGATCATGCTTCCCACCATTACTGGACACATCAGAGATTGCAGGACAAGTTCAGTAGATGTAGGAACTCAACGCAATGGGGCCATTACTTCCTAAGGGGGGAGGAATGATCCAGGTGGATGTTGGTGGCCACCCACCTATCCTATTTGGACCCCCGCAACTGTCTCTTTCAGTTTTTCAGTTTCCGTAATTGTAGCACAACTTACTATTTTTAGCAATTTTTTGGGTCCTGAACTTCCGGAGCCGTTTTGAGGCCCTAAACGACATTTTTTGGGAAATCCAGGGGCAACATGGGTCCATGGAACGGATCAATTTTTCCCGTTCCAACAATGATAGTGCTCGAATAGATCTTTCTAATGAGCTATTGTATGCGTCAAACGGAGATCGTATGCCAAAGTTACGACCCCGGGAAATTGATGTACCAATTTAACCAAAACAGGGCCCACAATTTGGCATTTCATCTTCTAGGGTTAGGTTTTGGAATGTGAAGGGTTTTCCATTGTTTCTCAACAATAAATAGGCCTTCGAGCATAATTGTAACATAGTTCGGAATAGTTCAGAGGCATGTAGCCACACATCTCTTCTCAGAGATAAGCTACCATCACCCTAGCTAGTTTATTTCCATTTCTGGTTGTAAGCATATTTCAGTATTTTCCATTAATGAAATGAAGTATTATTTCCGATGCATATTTGTCTTTATGGTTATCTCTGTATTTTATTGCATTCCTATTTAAATCCGGATCACATACTCTGCTATGTTATTTGTACACTCAAAAAGAAATTTATAAGAATGAAATTAACTTATACAATATGGTGGATAAATCCACATACCTGCTTGTGAACCCTTTTCACATGTTGATCCATCAATTTTATGCAACTAGCTCACAAAAAGATAGAAAAGATAGATCAACAACTTCAAAATCAGCCTCTTCAAGGGGCAACCTCTTTTACATTACACAAATGAACAATTATTGGATGATATAAATGACAAGACCTCCTTTCTATATATAGGAGTCTAAGGGGTCACAATATAATCAGAGTTGACACAACAATAATATTGTAAGGGCACAAAAATAACAATAGTGGGCTTCTGTGGGGCACAATAATAACAATGTGGGGACTACATGGGCATAAGAATACAATAAGGGGGTTTCACTAATAATAGTAAGGGGCTACAGTAGTAGTATAGGGACCTAACTTGTTGCTTTCCTTCAAAAAGTGTTGTCCTCAAAGTTTGAGTAGTTCTAGATGCTTCTGTATAAAATTATTATCCTCCCATGTGAAATATTCAGCAGGTAAGTTCTTCCACTTGATGAGATACTCTGAAATTGATCAATTTCGTAGTTGTCGGGTTCTTGTTTCCATGACTACTTCAGGGTCCACTATGATTTTTCCTTCCTCGACAAGTTCTGACAATATTGTTTGAACTGGGAGCTTGTCACCTATAACCTTATTTAAGCATGAAATGTGGAAAAATGGGTGCACTCTGGAAGATATAGGAAGCTCAAATTTCTATGCCATAGTACCAATATTTTGCGACACTTTGTAAGGACCATAGTACTTTGGTGATAATTTATTATCCTTCTTAGCTTGCTTGATGTGATATTCCATTACTTGAACCTTAGAATTTTCTCTTAAAGATGATGTGATGGATGGTGTATGATATCCATAAAGTGCCATAAATGGGGTCATTTTTGTTGAAACATTATACCACCCTTCAACCAGAGGTAACCGCTTGACCCATTGCGCTTGTTCATTAGATACAAATAAATGAAGATATCCTTCCAAACATTTGTTCAATATCTCCGTTTGTCAATCTATCTTGAGAGTTTGAGGAGTGGTAATTCCTATCAATGCACTACAAGATATAGTTGGATTCATTTCCTCTTTCTTGAGGGTTGGTTCCTGGTGTATATCCTCTTCTTTTGATGTTTCTAGTTCATTTTTTTCCTCCTCTTCCCAATCTATGTAAATTAATTTCTTCTTAGCACATTTATGAACTTGAGTGTATTTTCTACCACAATTGTAACAAAGCCCATTTTCTATTTTTTCTTTCAATTTTTGTGGTTTCAACCTTGTAGGCCGTGGAATAGTAGGAGAAACAACACTTCCATATTTGTAGTGATGAGTGGTAGACTTCCTTGTTGCCATAATTTTCCTTTCAACTTTTCTTGCCACCATGAATGCATTCTCCAATTAATCAAGTTCCCATAGGTGAACCTCATGTTGGATGTTATATTTTAAAGTCCCTATGAAGACATCAATCTTGTGCTCCACTGGAATATTGGTTACCCTAATATTCAATTTTTGGAATTCATCAATGTGCTCTGTCATTGAACCATTTTGTTTGAGATTTATCAATTTTCTAAAGAAGGTGTTTCTTTTTGTATCCTCATAATGTGTTATCATTTCCTCCATAAAAATGGACCAAGTAACCATTTCTTTATGAGATCAAAGTGATCGATACCATGAAAAATGACTGGGTTCTAAATATAAAGTTGCAATACGTATCTTCTGTGTGTTTTTCAAATTACAAAGATCAAAATATTTCTCCATCTTTAGTATTGATGTTACAGGATCCTTTCAATCAAACTTCCTCATATAGATCTTTGGAATATGGTTGGTCTTCAATACAACGTTAGGTTCTATGAAATCATGATTAACATTTATTTTTTCTCATCATGAGTTTCCTCTAATACCTTTTCGCGATTAGGAGGCCTTTCTTGTAGCAACTTTTTCCCACCTTCCATCAAACCTTCCATGTTTTTCTTCAAATATTCCATGCCTTTACTAAAAAATGCTTCCATACCATTGATATTATCTTCCATGGCATATATAAAATTTTTTATCTTAGCTTCTATCGCATTCTTCAAATCATCCATCCATTTTTTATTACTAGGTGTTTCTATTTTCTTGATTCGAGTAATTCTTTTTCTTTCTTTTAGGACCTAGATATTTAAATGACTGTAACTTTATAATTTCAAATCTCCAAGTTCTAAAATTTCAGCCTATGGTATCCCTCTAAGTCCTATTTTCAATGCCACAAGTCTGATCAAATTTGGATTCTGAAAGAAAGATTTATTCCCAATCTCCCAAGATGGCCTGATTATATACATTTTCAGTAGAGAGAATTGTAAGAAATACCACGTGCTATTGTTTTCAGTTTAAACTCTGAAAATGATACCCAACAAACTATAGTTCGTCTTATTTCAAAGACATTTTATGAAAAATTAATTTGATGCTCAAAGAGAAATTTATGATTATTTTCTCACGGTCCCCTGTTTGATATGGAATTCGGGAGCCTGCAAAAACCCTAACTTCCTCAGATCATATCTCTGAAACTATAGTGGTCCAAGACCAGAAATTTTGACACAAGGTTAATCAAGATTTCGGCTCAAATGGGTTTTAATTTTAGTTTCTGAAACTTTGCATAAAAAATGTTAGAAATAAAATGCCACAATGACCTATCTGAAGATGCGAAACCCTAGAATCCAAAGCTCTGATACCGAATGTTATGCAACCAGCTCACAAAAAGATAGAAAAGATAGATCAACAACTTCAAAATCAGCCTCTTCGAGGGGGGAACCTCCTTTGCATTACACAAATGAACAATTTTTGGATGACACAAATGACAAGACCTCCTTTCTATATATAGGAGTCTAAGGGGTCATAATATAATCAGAGCCGACATAACAATAATATTGTAGGACAAAACAATAAAAATAATAGGCTTCTATGGGGCACAATAATAACAATATAGAGATTACATGGGCACAACAATACAATAATGGGGTTGCGCTAATAACAAGGAGCTACACTAGTATTATAGGGACCTAACAATCATAGTATAATTTCCAGACATCCTCTAAAGAGTTCTGAATCTGTTTTTGTTGAATATCAATTTCATTTGTTGTGGATGTTTCTCCCTCAACACAACAATAATTGAAGAAGATTTATGACCCCACCTCTGTGTCTAGTGCATGTATTAGATGATTATCAGGTTGTATTTTGTTGCTCACCATATAGGCCATTTGAACTTCCCAGTATAGTCTTTTCATTTCACCAAACAACGGTGTAGAAGCGTAAGTCATATCCATCTCCAAATTTCATCCAAATCTTGCTGCCCAATATTGGGATAGAAACATACCAAATCTAGCAGGAATGTCTGCTACTTATCCATCAAAATAATTTTCGTATTAAATTGACCTAAGGTTACAACTAAATCTTTAATCAACCCTAAGCATTTGAACTTTCTATAATAAAAGAAGAACACATCTTTATAGGGTCTAGTAATTTGAAGTCCTAGATGGTCCATGACTAATTTTGGCATGAGATTATGTGAGGATTTGGAGTCTAGCATTATGTTATGAAGAATCAAATCATGTACATTTAGACTTACATAAAAAGGAGGCACATCATCATTTTCACTTGTGACATGTGGGCCAAATACAAATTCGGGAGCATCATCATCTAGGTTCAAATAATCTTGTGAAACTATGTTGACTTGATCAATCTCTAACTTTTAATCATAGTAGAAATTCTATTCCTATATTTCTCATTTCTTAAAAGTTCAACAAAAGGAATGGACACTTTTAACTTACTCATTTTAGATTCCATGTTAAAAGCTGACTGTACGTTTTCTGCATCTTTGGTCTCCTTCGGATTGTCCTTCTTTGGCCCCTATGGATTATCCTTCTTTGGCTCTTCTGGCCTCTTCAGTATCTCTTTTCTGAGTTCAACGAATTGTTAAGTTGTTACATTTTGTGCTAGAGCTTTGATAGGAACATTCTAGATTCTGAGATTGTATTGTCTTTGAAAATATGCCACTGCATTATGGTACCCTGATAAAGAACTGAATCATAGAGATAAACATTGTCTTTTTCTCTCGAGCATCTAGTAGAAAGATCACGTTCCTCCTTGGTGGAAAAAACTTGGGTCTGTTTGTCATCAAAGGATCCAATCTGTTGATCTTCTTCTTCATTACTATCCTCATCTACAAATGATTCTGAAAAAGGTCGAATAATGGGTTTTTTTTCTTCAATAACTTTATGCTCTTTGGGAAAATTTTGAGCAGCTCGGGGCCTCCTGAAATTTGGATTTCTGACTTGGGGTTGCTCATGAGGAGGGTTTAATTTATCTACTAGCTTCTCCATAGTCTTCCACATTACATCAAGCTTCAAATCAGGGGATGAATATGAATCTTCTTTGAAAACTACTCTTCTTTTAACCTTCATCTTTAGTTTCTTTGCCAATGAATTGGCCTCCAATCCAATTGCATTAATTTGCATTTTCTCCAAAGTAGTAGGGTTTCTCTCACGGAGTTGATAAGCCAACTTGGCATCAAAACATTCAAGGTAATGTAGCAAAGCTAAACCAGAAGGGGCTTTGATTTTGGTTTGGATAGAATTATAGATCTTGTTAAATCTGACGGTGAATTCTTGTACAAATTCTCTTGTATTTCTTTTGAGTGCATTATACTCGGCTAAAATCTACAATGGGTTTTTCTTCACCTCCCATTTGGTGGGAAACAACCTTTCAAATTCTTAAAAGTTATTAATACTGGCTACAGGCAAAGCTATGAACCATTTCTTTACCTCACAAGGCAACCTCTGTGCAAACAACTTCAATTTTACATCATCATGATCAACTTCTTCCTAATCTATGAAATCATTGAGTTTGTCTATATGATGTTGAGCATTATAATATCTAGTTCCATCAAAATAAATAAGATGTTATTAATAATTATGTCGGAGAGCATGGACCTGTGCTAGAATATTCAATGGAGCATATCGGCCAGCCATAGGTTTACGATGTAAAGTTGTACTAATAGTAGGGGTAAAAACAATAGAATTTACAGGTACTGAGACTGATGGAATAATAGTTGATTGAATGAACTGCTAAAAATCCCCAGAGGATGACTGAGTAGTCACAGTAAACAAGGATGGGATAGTATAAGAATGAGTAGGAGACTTATTCACTTCTTCTTGAAGCTCTTTGAATTTTTGTTCTAATTTTCGAAAATGGGACCAGAGCTCTAAATCTTGGGGTGTTGTAACTACTTTAGGGATAGAGGGTCTAGGGGTAAAGGTATTAAGACCTGTTAGATCTAAAATGGTTTTTGAAAAATCTCTTTCAGACTTAGATATGAATAAGCTACTGTCAAATTTAAGATCTAGCACTAAGTCTTCAAAAGTTTCAAGCTTTGGAGGTAAACAAAAAGATATTTCTAAATAAATCATACTTGCATCCTTGGGAGTCTTTTTTCTCAACAACATTTCCGGGCTTGACAAGATCTGATGTGGATTTGGATTCGGGTTCCTCCGAGTGTGAACATCCTTTTGAACCAGAACTTCGTCAGTAAGAAACTTTTTGATCACAGTGTGGAGTCGCCATAGAAAACATCCCTCAACTAATCTAGAATACAAATATTTGTTTTCTCTCAAATATTTGATCTTCAATAATAAAATCATTAAGGGAAAGATATCCTTTTTGTTCCCTGGCAACGCCTCCAAAATGTTATCACTCAGAAATTTCCCTGACTATAGGAGCAAATAACTAAGGTAACCTCAAACCAATCTTGTAGGTTAAAGTTGGCCCTTCAACCCAGAGAGGTCTCTCTCCATAAAACACAATTACCCTATGGTCACTGTAGTAGAAGGTTTTGTGCAATTGAGTTTAGGTGGCCAGATTTTTCACTAAGGATGAATTGGTTGGGCAATCTTCAAAACCATTGGGCACAAACTCCAACTACTTAAAAAATTGATATAAAACTCCAATGAGCAGGGTGTACAAAGCATGAAAAGTCACAAGTCCTTTAAGTGTTTCGAAAATTAGAATAAAGAGAGACTGAAGGAAACAAAGTTTATAGAAGGTTGGAGCAACAAATATTAATGACTGATAATTTGCGAGAGGAGCATCCAATGAAATCCAATATCATAAACTAACATTTTTAGGCATGGAATAAGACAATTATATAATAGAGAAAATACTGACAGGGAGAGGAAAGACATGAATTTCCTACTAACTTCTCATAAAACACAGTGAATACATTCAATATTTCTCAAATATATCTGGATTACAAGTGTTTATTTAATAATTCCCAACCCTTATTACATATTCTGAAACTGTTTATACAATTCTCTATATAACAGTTTTACAAAATAGTAGTCCTTACTTTATTATAGAAACATGTATATTTAGAATATCTCCCAAGTTCATGTATGAAAAGATAAACTCTAAAATAATCTGAATGTTCTAGAAAAACTATAGGAAAGCATAATTTATTTCAAGCAAAAGAACTATCTAATCAATTGTTTCCCTTGAAAGTATAGCAAGTCCCTAAAATTCCAGCTTTAGCATTTCTGCTATCAAACACGACCCTCTGCAATACTCCGTCAAGACTATTCCTCACTCTTCTTCAAATCTCTTGGAAAATATTTATCCTTTTAAACTGGAAATTGGTTCCTTAACATGGATCCTCTCCCTTAGAATCTAGAGTGGTTGTAGTTATTTTTGACGAGGCTTGTTGACTGTGCATTTCAAACCAATATTCCTCTCTTTTTTGTGTTTAAACAAATGCCGATCTATACATCTGTTGACAGTTTCATATGGTTTATCAAAGAAGTCCCACATCACCAATTCCCTGATACTTCATAGTCCTTTTTGCGTTTTTCTCTCATCTGCAGACCCATTCGTGCTTTAACACTTTCACTTATTTCACTACATGATCCTTTAAGCCCTATAATATCGTCATGATTCTATTTCATACCTTTTACTTCATCAGAACTTTTCTTAAGAAAGATTAAAATGACAACGAATTCTGATATTCCCCTAGTCCTTTTTTTTTTAGCCCTTTCTTGTGTCTCTTCGCATATGACCGAGGGTTGTGACAATCAACTTAGCTTTGAGGTGCTAAGGCTTTTTGTTCGTTGTTGGGGGCTATTTTCCTTTGTCAAATGCTTTATCACCTAAGCTCTTTAAACTCTAAAGACTACGTGCTAATCTAAATATTGGAGCCCCTCTATCAGAACTTTTATAAGTGGCGCATGTTACAAATGTTGATTTGCGACCTCCAACTATAACGTCATCACTAACACGTGTTACCCTATCAATGGTGACATGTGTCACTCTTACTTGGCCCCTTAGGACCACTCAAAATGTTGAGATTTCCTACCATGTGTCTGTCGTATGGCTACGTCATGATGATGTCAACCTCCACGTGTCATATCAAAACCAATCGCTATTCACCATGTGTCCTTTGGGAGGAGAGAGAAAAGGCCTAGCCTAGCCTAGTTTTGAGAGAAATTCCTTTGTTAAACCTTTTTGGCCTTCCCTGACAATTTAACACTGGAGGACTTTCTCGATGGCTTTAATCACATATTGCAAGTTCTAAAGGGTGTCACTCCTACGAAGTGTAAACACCAATTGTCGATATATCGCAATCCCAGATATCAACGATTCTTAAATGTGGTCATGTTGTTTGCTTTGTGAATCGATCATATCGCAAGACCTCCAATATGCTGATTGGACCCTGTAACTCTATGCTCCAATATCGCTAGAACCCTATTGATATGCAATATGTCATGTGCCATTTCCATCACCGATTTCCGATTCTCCATAGACTTCCAATCACCAATTAGACCCCGCTGATATGCCACTTCGCTGATCTATTGTTCTATTTTTCTTGTGTATTGAACCTTCG
Source organism: Pinus taeda (assembly GCA_000404065.3). NCBI lineage: Eukaryota > Viridiplantae > Streptophyta > Pinopsida > Pinales > Pinaceae > Pinus > Pinus taeda. The sequence goes on from APFE030251997.1 coordinate 33,107, forward strand.
ATCATTGATATGTGACATCAATGATCATTGATCACATATTCTAGTTCGACCTCCACTGCCTTGCTCTACAAACCTTCGATATGCGGTATCTTTGACCAATACTTAGCATATTTATACGACTTTCAAGCCTTTGAGGAAGAAACTTCGATTTTCTCTAACGTTTTATTCAGAGGTGCATTTGTGGAGATCTATAGCTCATTGGAAGGCTACCTATGAGGAATTCATAATGCAAAGCGTTTGATAGACCTCTGAATCCTTATGATGTTTGATTTTTTTTTTTTTTTTTTTTTTTTTTTTTGTAAACTCGGTGGTGCTTCCTCTATTTATATTAACTATTCAAAAATAAGAACTTCCATTTGCTCCAGGTGGCTTACCGACTTGAAGGAAACCAGATAGCCACCTGTCTACATTAAACCCTATCCAAAATTTGAAAAGGTCTTTCTCTATCCATCTAGCAACATTGTCTTTACTATCTATACTATTGTTCAAATTAAACAAGTAAATGTTGTTCATTAAATTTTTTATCAGAAATGTACTGGACCTCTACTTCAGTCCTTGTCCAAGGATATTACTAGGGCTAGCGCTTTGGCACTGGAGCCAAGAATCTCGCTCCTCTTCATGTCTTGAAGTGTTTGCTCAATTCTTTCGAAAGCCAAGGTGTTTATGTAAATTTGTATTTGGATTGTTGCAATCTCCTTGAGGAGTTATGCCATGAAAGGATCCTTTTCCTTGGCATCCTCCTTTATCTCTGGTCCTCTGCTAGTTGCTTGTTATCGATTAAGGATCATGGCCCGTGCCACCACGTTCTTCATGACCCAATATTGTTTTATTGTCTGTTTGAAGAGGGAGTGCCATACTCGAGAGTTCCCTAGATCTGGAACCATACTCTCCCACTCCTCCATGGGGATGTCTTGGTTCCTTATATTGTCATTTACTTCTCGCTTCCATCTATTAATTTGTGTTCTGATGTCCGGTGGGTTCCCTACCATGTAGGCATTTGTGAGGGTTTTCATATGTTCACATCTTGACTTTCTCCCTTTCTTTTTTTGCTCTTTGTTTGAGCCGCTCACTCCCTTTGCAATCTTTTTGTCTCTCTTGCCCTTCCTGGTCGCCATGTTGTCTACGTGCCTGCTGCTGGCTGCTTCTTTTTGTTCACTATCGTCCTTACTGTGCTGGGCGTGGTGTGAGGTGAGACCTATCATATAACCATTACGATTATCAGTTTGATATAAAAAAACAAAACAATTTTCCTCTTACTCGTGTCCTTTTTGTTATCCCTTTCAGTGCCAAAACTTATGCTCTTCGAGATTTCTTTTAGAATTTCCCCAATCCTCTCATAGCTATGGGTTCTTTCCATTCTTACTGCTCTTGAAGTTTTTCCCTCGTGGCAACATACGTCACTCAAATATCCCGTTCGAGGCGTCCACTTAGGTTCGCCTCCAAGGTAGGCTGGTTTGTTGTTTCTCGCATCGCAGGGAGTCTTGGTCATGGATATGTTTTCCCTTAGAATGCTGACCCTATTTTTTTCCACCCCTAGAGGTCTTTTGTTTCAAAGTTTCCATTTTTTCTCGGTTCTACTTGCTCTCCAAGGTTTTTCCTTTTTTTCTTCTGGTTTTCTCTCATAGTTTTCAACGGGGATCATTATAGTCTCGCTCTTCCTCGTTTCGTTTCAAGAATTTGCCATGGTGGAAACCTTTCCCTTCCTAGAAACTATTCCCTCCCTTTCTAGCTTACTCCCCAGGATATTCATGGCCCATTATATAGTTTTCAACCAACTAGGGTCCTAGGACTTCCTGGGTGCCTCCCTACCAGACTCATACCTTCTCCTGAACAAATTTCCTAGATTAATGCAGAAATTCATCCTATGCCTTACGAAGCTAGGGGTTAGACGATAAAAATACCAACTTGCAGGACTAGCTCTGCTTCCATCAGTAGGCTGCAACGTCATTCTTCGACCACCTTTCCTCTCTTCGGTTCTCATCTCCTCCCTCTGCATGTGTCTGTCTATGGTCTGTTTTCCCTTATGATTTATTCCCCCCCCTTTCTCTCTTTTCTGTTTGCGGCCACTTGTCTGTCATCATTCCCTGCACTAATCACTAAGCCATCACCTTGAAATGGTGACCCTCCAACCTGACGTCCACCTCCTTGCATCAACGCTCACTTACTCCCAGCTGTTCTTGACGTATGATCACGTCCCTTACCCTACCACTTGCTGGCATCCTTCTGCCTGCCCTCCTACTGACTCCCCTGCCATCCTCGCTGTCCTCCTTATGCATCTCCACCCTCCTTCTCTCAGGGGCTATTCATTCTCTGCTCTTCCCATCCACTTGCCTTCGCCCCTGTCCTCTCACTCCATTTCCCTCTCCTGTCCTTTCGCATACTTGGATGCTTCCTCCCCCTTCCTGGTCTCATCTCCCTGGTCCCTCTTCCTCCCTTGTGTTACACCTCGATTCGGGGTTTCCCTCCCCTCCCTTGTCTTGTTCCAAGATTTTTACTAAGTTTGCCATCTCCTCCATCTGATGTAGCTCTTCTTCATTTATGTCTACAGTTCTTCCTACATGGCTGCTTCCCCAATTTGCTAGGTTGTTAGTTGTCGCATTACCTTTCCTTCATACGTGTGTGGGGAGGATGTAGTCTATCTGTCTAACTAGTTAGTTGATCTCCTATACTAGCCATGCAGTTCTCCAACTTTCACTGATCTTCTCCCACTGAGTTCCTTGCTGCAACATTTTTACTATTTCGGTCGCCATTTTTGAATCGCCTTCAACCTATAATTTTTGGTATTTCTCTCTTATTGTGATTTCCAACCCTTTTTTCAGGGCATAAAGCTTCACTTCATTATTTTTCGCATTGCCACAGTCCATCACGTAGATTCTGAGTGTCCTCCCCCTGTCGTCTCTGAATACTCCTCATGTCCCCGCCTCGCCAGGATTCCCTTTAACAACACCGTCAAAGTTTAGTTTGATGAAATCTTTCTATGGTATTCTGAATTAGTTAACTTCCTCCTCTTTGTTGGTTTGGTGCTTCCTAGAAGGCTTATGTAGCATGCTTGGCTTTAGGTTCAGGCGGGTCATTATCTTTTCTTCCTTTGGGTTAGTTTTCTAGTCCTCCTCGAACTAATTCTCTGTAAGAATAGTCTCTCTGATGTTTTGGATTATCTGGTTCCATTTTTCTACTTTTTCTCTACCTTCATCCTTGAATATTAGGTTGTTTCGTTATTTCCATATATTCCACAGGAAAAATCCTAGCGAGATTCTCTAGGACCGGTTCAGGATCATGTTCTGGTACGGTTTTTTCCTCTAGTTCTCTATTGTTGTTTGCATGTTGTTTGGATTCCTATCACTAATTTCAAAAAGTTGATGGTGTTGTTTCCATAGGTTATTGTTGAAATTGCAAGCATTGTTAAGGTGCTCCATTGTCTCTTCCTATTCTCAGCAGAGGACACATATCGATGGGCCTTGCATTCCTTTTTTTTGCATATGGTCCCATGTTAATGCTCGCCCATGGCTTAGGATCCAGACGAAGAAGGCTATCTTCGGTCATGTTTTTACTTTCCATATGCTTTCCCATTTATTTATTTCTGGATGTCTACTGTTTTTTGCTTTTAATTGGTAGCCTTATCCTATTGTAAACATTCCTTTGATTCTGTGGCCCCATCTTAGGATGTCCGATCCTTGTTTTATCGCTATTTCCCTGGTTTCCATTTCCTTGTCATAAATCTTCCATTGGGGTATTTCTGGCACTTCTAGCCAATCTTGTTGTTGTTTCCACTTTCTCCAGTATCCTTTTGGTTCCAAGCACCAGTAGTTTTGTTTTTTGTTGCCCCTATGGAGATTGGTGAATTGGTGGATTTCTGCTAGCTGCAGCTGGTTGTTGAATTTTCCCCTCTATTGCCACATTTATTCCCAAAAGTTGGCTTTTTCCCCTCCTCTGACTTCCAAAAAGCTATGGTTGCCGATTAGATCCCTGTTGGCACTAGCTAGATTCCAAATTATAGAGCCTTTATTATCGTTTTGGCTTCTTAGCTTCCCTTCGAGGGACCTGGGCATATCATATTTTCTCTCCCATAGTTTTTTCCAAAGATCTACCCCTCCCTGTATCCATCTCCACCACAAATTTTCTCCCATTACTTGATTCAGAATGTAGGGGTCGCGGAGTCCAAGGACTCCTTCTTTTAGGGATCTGCTAAGCTAGCTCCAGGATAGGAGCGTCCATTTTTTTTCCTTGCTGGGTCCTTGCCACAATAATTTTTTTAACATATCTACCATTTTTTGGTAGAATGTTTTAGTGGTCACTTTGCTAGTTAGTTGTTATATCGGCATGGATTGTAGTACTAATTTTAATAGTATTATGCGACTTGGGATGTTCAGCGTTCTGAATGTCCAATTTTGCATTTTCTGTTGGATCTTTCCCATCAAGGTTTTCCAATTGGACACTCTGTTTTTCTGGTCATTTAGCTGGATACCTAGATACTTTGTGGGGAAATTCCTTATTCTAAATCCCATGGATCTTGCTAGGAAAGCTTGGGAGGGTGTTGGGGTGTTGAAGAAATAGATATCCGACTTCTATTTGTTTATCTCTATCCCAGAGGCACTTGTGAAGTCTGTGAGAATTTCCATTATTTTTCTGGCTTGCTTGATCGTTTCCTGTCCATATTACATTACGTCATATAAAAATTGCTGGTGGGTTAGTGGAAGGTCATTTCCCCAAATTCTTAGGCCCGTATATTTTTTGTTGTATACTTTTGCTTTGATGTATCTTCCTAGACCTTCTGCTACAAGGATAAATAAGAAGGGAGATAGCGGGTCACCTGGCCTGAGCCCTCTTGTAGCATTGAAAGCTTATATAGGGGATCCGTTCAACAAAATTGACAAAACTAGAGTGGTTACCATTGAGATTACCCAGCTTATCCATCTTTCATCGAAGCCGAATGCCTTCAGTATTTTTGGAGATACTCCCAGTTCAGTCTATCGTAGGCTTTGGCCAAATCTAATTTTACCAGCATTCCTTTGGTTTTTGATTTTTTTAAGGAGTGGATTGCTTCTTGTGCCACCACTATGCCGTCTATTATTTTTCTGCCTTTGACAAACCTTTTCTACTCTTGGGATATCAAGCCAGGTAGTATGGGTTTCAGTTGGTTAACCATTATTGTAGCTAATATTTTGTATATGACATTGCAAAGAGCTATTGGTCGAAACCCTTGTGGTCCTTCCTAGTGCTCTACCTTCGGGATCAGGGCTAGGAATGTTGAGTTCAGGGTCGGGTGCATTATTTTGGTGCATCTGGACTCCTCCACTAGTTTCACTAAGTCTTCACTCATGAAGGTCCAAGTCGCTTGGAAGAATTTTGTAGTAAATCCATCAGGCCCTCGTGCTTTGTTCTTTGCCATATTTTTAATTACCTCTTCCACCTCCGATTTAGATATTGCTCTTAGTAGAGCCAGGTTGTGATCTCTACTTACTAGATTAGGGATATGTTGACTAATTTTGTGAACGTTATCCCCCTTTCTAATATTTGGTCTGTTAGAAGCCCCTTGAAATGCTGAACTAGCAGATTCTCCATTTCTTCCTTTTGAGTGAGCTGATTGCCTTGCTGGTCCATTATGGAGAAGATTTTGTTCTGTTGTCTGTGTTGTACCATTTCTTTATGGAGGAATTTTGTATTTCTTTCTCCTTCTTTTAACCATTGGATTCTGTTTTTTATCTCCAAAGGATTTCCTCCCATTGTCTCCTTTCCTCCAATTTGTTTATTAATAGTCCCTCCTCTTATACAAGCTCTTCACTTCTTCCATCCTCTATTATTTGCTACTATATGTGCTTCATCTTTATTTGAAGTATCTCATGTTCCGTCTGTATGTTCCCAAATTCTTCTTTGTTCCACTTCTTGATCCTCCCTTTTATGTCTTTTAGTCTAATTTGAAAGGTGTGAATTTGGTTTCTTCCTCCTATCACATTCTTAGCCCCTTTCCACCATTCCTTCATTTTATCTATAAAGGTGGTTTCTCTTAGCCAAAAAGCCTAGAACCTAAAGGGTCTATTCTGATTCTTTAGGTTCATTATGATTTTGAGTTTAATAGGATAGTGATCTGACCCTAAACGTGGAAGGATTGTTGCTTCATAGAATATATATTTGCCAATCAAGTGTTTTGTTGCTAAGAATATGTCTAGCCTAGAGGCTATATGTCTAATCCCTCCCATTATATTGTTTCATGTATATTTTCCATTTATGGTTGGGATGCCTACCAATTTTAGTTCTTCTTGAAGATCCCTGAACCTCTCCATCTCTGGCTCTTCTCTTTGAAAACCTCCTTTTTCTCCTCTTTTGATGTTATCAAATTGAAGTCCCCTGCTATCAGCCAAAGTTTCTCTCCATGGAGTTTTCCTAGTTGTTGTATTTGAAGGAGGAAGTTTCCTTTTTCCACTGGAATATGAGGACCATATACTGCAGAGAGTAGAAACCATTCTCTATTTCTAATTAGCTGGAATCGTCCCATGAGGATTCTTTTCATGCCCACCCAGTAATCTACTGTGATCTCTGCTAGGTTCCATACTATTGTTATGCCTCTTGCACTACCTTTCACATCTATAGTCATGCATTCAGACTTTGGTTTTATTTTATTTAGTGTTTTGTCTATTCTCCCTCCTATTATTTTTGTTTCTTGTATCAGCATGAGTTGAGGTTTCTCTTTTCTTAGCCTATCCGCTAAGTGTCTCTATTTTCCTTTACTATTAAGGTCTCTTATATTCTAGGATGTGATTATCATTGGGTTACTTGGTTAATTTGGTGGAATACCACCGATAGCGATACTACCCTCCCTATATTCATTAGCATTTCTCCCATATTCTGTATAGATTCCTGTAGGTTTCTTCGGCCTCTTTTATTTCCACCTTTCATTTTGTTAGGGTAGTCTTGGGTGCTGTCCTGTTGGACCCTGATTTGTTTTGCCATCTCCACCTTCCCCTGCCACTGTTTAACTTGATACTGCTAGAATGTTTCTCTCTATATAGTCTTTTTTGGTCTTCTGGAATGAATCGCTCATCTAGATGTGTCCATTCATTCAGTAGTTTCCTCAACACCTCTTCTTCTATGTTTAGTTCTTCTCCCCTACTTGTATCTATTTCCATTGTAGTGTTATCCATCTTCTCTCTGTCTTCTTTCTCCTCCTTCTCTGTCAACTTGCTTTGGGCTTTCCTCTTAGGTTTTAGCTTACCTTGGCTCGAGCTGCTTTCCTTTCCTTTTTCCCCTTGATAGTCCATTGTTTGGACCTCATTGTTTCTTCTTCTTCTTCTTGTAGTACTTCAAAGCTATTTGCTCTTCTGGTCTGGGCTTGTTGTTCTTCCCCCCGCCCCACTGGTATTCTCTCCTGCTTGACTTCTTTTGCTTTTACTTCTTGAAACCCGTCCTTGTCTTCTTGATTTTTCCTCTGCTATTTATGCATGTACTATTCCTCTTCTATATTCAGTGGGCACTCCTTAAATACATGGCCATACTCATGACATCTTCTACATATGAATAGAATATCTTTGTAGTCTAGGGTTTGCTACCATACCTCTTCATGATATTCTAGTTCTACTGTGTCTAGGATTGGGTAAGCTATATTCATGTAAACACATATTCTAGCATATGAGGTGTATATTCCTTTTTTTTTCATTTTTGCTATTATGACAAATCTGCCTATCATGTTTCCTATGCCCTCTAGAACCTATGGTTCCCAGAAACCCATTAGGAGGCCAAATAACGTAACCCACACCGGGGCTACCAACATTTTTTCCTTTTCTGGGTCATAACATTCTTCCCAATATCTCATAAACAATCCATCATTATAATGAAAGTAGGGACCATATTCAAATACTTTTTCTTTGTCTTGCAGGTTCGAGAATATTACCATGAAGAAGCCTCTTGATCCCAGCTTTAGCTTGATATGGCCTCGGGTTTTCCATTTTTGTTGAATCCATTTAGTGAGGTCCTTTTCTGTCAGCCATACTCCAATGAAATTGCATATAAGCACATGGTCTTTCATAGAACTTCTATATCGCTCCAATTTGTTCATCGCTATGATGAATCTTGGTTTCTCCATCTCACATGGTAAACATTTACGTCTTCTACTTGTATACCATCTCGCTCCGAGGACTAGTCCTGACTTTCTTGTTTCTCCTGCCTGATTTTGGTTACTAGTATTATGGCATGATTCCCCTACCGCCACATCTCGATAAGAGGGGATCTCTTGCCCCCCTCTCCTCCTCTGTCATTCTCCCCTGGTTCTAGTGTTTGGGTCTACCGCTTTTCAGCAATCTGCAGTTTTTTTAGGGGCAGAGTACTGTCTAGGTCATGGCCACCTAGCCATTAGGGTTGCAGGCTGAATTTTTCCATCCACTCGAGAACAAAAAAATATCACACACATCAAAGGTCAAGTTATTCATTTCAAAATCACTATTAGATGGTCATTCAACATTGCTTCTAATGTTTGAAAAATTACTTCGAACTTTTATTACAAATTTAAATACTAACACTAAAATTGTTAGCAAGTTCAAAAATATTAAAAAATACGAAAAGCTTATTGTGATAATAGGGTTGTTCATATTCTAGATATTAGGGCCATACTTTTTATACCTGTATTAGCTTGTGAAGAAGAAGACCAAGTAATATATGTTCTTTTAAGATGTACATGGTTGAACTCTAAGCATTAAGGAGCCAACTGACATTATGATTCATGATTTGAAGATTACCTTAGAATGGTGTACCTTTGTCATCCTATTGTAGCATAATATCTATTAAGAAGGTAGATTATACTCAATTTCTCATCAAGTAGAGATGCTGTATGATGTACTTTTTAAGACATCTCATAAACCGACACAATAGTGCAACAATTGATGCCTTAGACCAAAATGCTTCTATGGGCCAAGGAGCCAAGCAGAACAACAAACCTTTCTTGAGAGACGTACATAATATGCTCCAATAGAGGCATTCGATGGACTTCCAAAAGGAAAACGAAGTGGGGAATTAGCTTTTCACTCTTAGGTTAGACTTGGAAACTCTAAGATCAAAATATTTTATTCCCACATTGGAAAAGTTGGAATCCTATCTTTTCAAGGTGGATCAATCAGATTAGAGTTTGAATTAGGCTTTGAAGTTAGTCATGCATGACTTAATATAAACTAGATTCTTAGATCATCTTGGTGAAAGAGTCAAGCCTATAATTTACTCTTATTTTAGTGATATTTTGAGGATAGTAGCACCCTTACCTCCTTACAATGATGAAATCATGGGGAAATTCTTCCATTTGATGGTAGAGTGCTATCATGGACTGCATGATGCCAAGATCTCTACCGTTGGTCAAAGGATCATGATCTGAGAAATCATGGAAAAATTCAAGTCCTATTTAATCATGCTAGATCTAGGACATGATGATCTGATTCTTTGAATGTGTCAATTCTTCTTAACCGATATCATAGAGCATCACCCTAATGAGGTGAAGGCCAACATGCGAGATATCCTATCTTTATTCCTAGTCCAAGGTGGTGTTACTAGCAAGAAGTTGCAGTCAAACTTGTTGGCCATTTGGAGGAATGAATAGGTTGTCTCACCAACAACCTATGAGCTAGCCAAAAGGATTGTCGAGAAAAACTTGAGGTTTTTTAGAAGGTAGCTGACCAAGGAATAATTGATGGATATGCGAGTTGGGGGAAAAGAAGAGGATGCAAGGATCCAAACATGTAGCACGAATGAGTTGACAATATTGGGTCATTTCTTCATATGCAAGGAACCTTAGGGGCATAACCAAGAATTCTCAAGTTGTATAGAGGACATGATGAAGGAGATCGCATCTAACCCTTCTAGTGAGGATTCTAACCCTTCTAGTGAGGATTCTTGTTATATTAATTTTCACAAGGATACCTTTAAGGAGCATGAGCAGTGGTGTGAAGATGTTAATGATGAGCTATCAGTGAGGATCTAGAAAATAGAGCACATAGGGGAGCATAAGTTAGAGGATGTTATGCATTATGAGACATCGGTGGAGAGGAATCTAGAGGCTCATGTTGAGCCCATAACAGAGTAGGATGAGCTACCAACTATTAATGAGGGAAATATCGATGTAGTGGAAGATAGAAAAGTTATGGTATTTTCAGAAAATATCCCTCTCCAAGGGTACATAGATAGGGGCTTGACACTATTTTTACCTCCTTTATCCATGTAAGAGGGAGAGGAAAATTTCTCCTTATTAGTTAACCATAAATCGTGACAAAATTCAAGCATGGAGAAACATTGGAATAATGAACTAGTTCAATATATACGTGTCCAGGTGTTTGATCTTTCACAAGGGCTAGATTGGAGAGAAGTGATGAGTTGGTACTCTATTGATGGGATGATTCTTAGGAGTATACTCTTAGCCAAGGGAATATCATAGCATGAGCCCTTAGGTAGGGATAGCGATGGAGGGGCAAGTTTGTATCACAACTCACATGTCCCAAGGCTTATGTGGAATTAGGATCCAAGTGGATATATTGATTTCAAATTGATTCAAAGGTGGCTTTAGGATCAAGGTATTGAGGGATCCATTCATGTTTGGTTGGCATAGAGGTAGGATGTGGACTAATGGTTTGTATGGGATCCTAGCATTAGTATACAATTGCCTCTATAGTGGACATATGTGGATTGCTTGAGCGAAATAAATCTTGGGGTGGGAGGATTTGTAATATCCCCATTTTTGTGTTTCTGTTATGATGAAATGAAGATGGACTTTTGGATTTGGTTGTAGGTAGTTTACAAGAGTGATATTGCATCATATGATAACTCAAAGGATTTTGGAGGAGATTTATGGTGTCCATTGGAGATCTCCTACTATATTTCACCATTGGGAGCAGTTCCACATAGTTCATTAGTGGTTTTGTTGCATTATGATGAATCCCATGAAACAAATTTGCTTTCAGTGCATTTTAATTGTATGAACTAAAGGTGTTGTTGGGAGTGAGATATTTGGGGAAACAACTTATTGTAATAATTTATTGTAACTGAAAAGTGGATATGTACAAATAGGATGGTAGAAGGTGACCATGAAGGTGAATTTACCATTTTCATGGATTAAAGGTGACTTTAATTAGTCACTTAATTGATTAAAGATAGGAAAGATGACTTATAAAATAAAAAGTCACTTAAAATAAAGAGAAAGGGAGAGGCTTATAGAAACATAATAAAATAATAAAATAAAATACTTTTAGAAAGTCAAAGAGAGTTCCATCAAAAATTTAAAAGGAGGGAGAGATAACCATTTGGGATATCTTAGATTTGTGTATTTGTATTTGTTGAGGGTTGGAGATTGATTTCTCTACTTCAACAACCCTAAGATGAAATCCCTTGAGTGATTTACTGAGAGTGGGTGAGAACCCATCTCTTCCCGTGGTGAATTCACTGAGAATTCATAAGTGTGTACATTAGTTGCACTTTTATTTTGGAGGCCAAGTTTGGTATTGAAATCAACTATTTTCCTAGTTTGTGTTCACACGCATAATATTATAATATAATAAAATTGATTTTGTTACTTCAATATTTCCGTTTTTTTTTCTAGGTTTACTGCAAGCTCGATTTATTTGTTGGTCACACTTATTGTGTTAAATTCTGCACATTTTTATGGTGTGTGAGAAAGAGTTGTGCCATGTAAATATTTTTAATAATTTGGCTGAAATTAATAACTAGAATATTACAACTTCATGCATGCAAACCATGTGCCAACCCTTGGAATCAAAGGATCACAAATCTTAAACACCCCATTGTGATTTGTATATATCATTGAGAGTGCATTTAAGGGAGAACAACAACATGATGGGATGGATCACATAGAACGATAGTTGCTCACATGATTAAATGAGAAGACAAGGATGTATATCAAAGGGTTCTAGAAAAGCAGGAATTATATTAGGCTATATCTTGGGGTTTTGAATGTGACATGGGCCGATATCATATCTAAACCTTGTGCTTGGTTTGAGGAGAGGACTAAGACTATTTTACATTTTATTGGCACTTGAGAGCCACAGTAACTAGTGGACAGGTTTCTAGTAGTATTGAAAACTATGTAGATCTATGGGGTTGAGTACCCTAGTGGTGACCCAAGCTATGATTCAACTGATGGAGAAGAGTCACTTTAATGGACTTGTTGTATGACAAGGGGATTGTTTTGGTGTTGGACCAAGAACTTAGTGGATTGATGAAGCATTCTATATTGAGAACATTTTGGTGCCATCATGGGAGGAATGTGAGGGCTTTAACCTAACGAGAGGTCGGGTGACTTAGACTGGTGGATTGAGATTTTGATGATGTATTGAGGGGTTGGATGATGTCCTATGTGACCTGAAAGGGTAATATTATTACAATCGAGGTGTCGGTGTGACCCGATTGCATGAGGTTGTTGATAGTTTGTATATTGTACATCATTTGTATAAAAAAATTGTGTGGTGTTAAGCTATAGGGCACCCCTTGATAAAAAAGTTTGCATTTGTAAGTGTTGTGTATGGTTTTATTGATGCATCTAATGTGTTAATAATAATACTTGATGAAGATTGTAAGGTAATGTGTAAACATATTCTTTGCTTGGGTTTTGGATTAAGAAGAAAGATTTCTACTTATATATAAATTAATCAAAACATTATCTAAGTGAGGTGTATTATGGGTGGAGTAAAAGCAAGATATCTCTCCTTTGAGAAGAGAAACATTGATGTTGCATGCCTAGAGAGTGTCCAATGCATCTTCTTAGACAATATATACTCTAGGGTCATGACAATTACACTTCTAGATTTATAATTTAAGTGCATCCTTCATATTAAAACATGAATTATTATTAAAATACCTTTTCCTAGCATTAAGGTCAACTAGAATATAATGATAAAATAAAATATGAAATGAGTGGGAGCATCAAAGATAGAAACCATGATATTATGACATGGTAGATGGTACCTATGCCCCATTTTTATTATACTTAATAGTGTAACTTTTGTGTTAAAGAATCTTAAATTTTATTCAAAATTATAAGGAAAATCAAAATAAAATACCAACTATATGAGGGAGGTGAAGGAGTTTTGTGATGTAACTCTAGTAAAGGCTAAGTCTCAAGATAAGGTGAAAAACATTTCAACTAAGTGGCGTATGGAATGCAATGAAAAACATTTCAACTAAATGGTGGATGGAATGCAATTCACTTTAGTGTAGGGAAAGGTGGAGATTTAAAGTTGTTTGGAGTTACTACCAAGTGATAGATTGTTATTATATGTGATAATGGTTTTTTCCAACAATATTATTAAATTTTTATTAGAAATAGTTAGTTTATTTCATTAATATACAATCAAATTTATATGATTTAAATGGATTTTTAAAAATAAGTGAAGTAGCATAAAATAATTCTTAAAACTATATTGACAATTTTCTTTCATAACTACCATGCTGGAGTATTTTGTTTTTGTTTTTTATTGAGTATATAAAAATTAAAACACAAAGAAAAAGAATAATTATAAAATTTTATGTTCTTAATATTAGAAAAAACTGAATCACACCCACTAATATGATAACATTTCAAAAAAATATATTATAATTATTATGGTTCTTAAATATGAAGAAAAACAAATCACACCTTATAATAATAACATTTCATAATATTTAGAAATTAATATATATTTTATGAAATTTGTTCGAAATGGGTAAAAATATATATCAATACTGTTCAAATAAAATTTATATTAAATTTAATATTTATTATTATATAAAATAAATATATAAGATAAAAATTCCACGTATCCAACAAAATGACATCCTTCAATATTAATTTATTATTAATAAACAAATGTTTATGAAAAGAAAGAAATATTCCAAAAAAATTACGCCCAACAACCATAGTAATCCTAATTAGAACCAACAAATAAGTTGACCATAATCAATTACATTAACAAATAACTCCAAACAATTATGATTAGTAGAATGTATATAAAGCTAACATTTATGGACATAAATATAAAAAAATACTTGGAATTCAGAATGATCACTATACCAACTATCTTAGTAAAATTTTAATAGTGTTTAATTTATTGAAACTTTTATTAGTAAATATTGATTTGGAAATTAGAAATTTTACTAACATGTTTTTATTGGTCAATATTGATTTAGAAACTATTATGAATATTGGTTACACTCTTTTATAAGAGAGGCCGGATTGTGGATGAAAAAAGCACCTCGATCAAGCTTTAATGTTCGATAGCATACATAAATTTTATAATATATTTGATTTATATATAGACAGATGAATTCCGTTAAAAATTTATTTTTTTATTTTAATTATTAATAATTTTAAAATTATGTAAATATTAATAATGAATAAAGAATGTATATATTTGATAGTTAAATTAAAAAAAAAACAAATTTAATTACTCATATATTTGGAATAGTATTTAATAATGGTTGTAAATTATTTTTTTCATTTATATTTTCAGCATTTGGGGTATAGATTTGAAAGAATTCTATCTCACTTGCAATTGGAAAATTATTAATATTTTATATTATAATTTGGTAACTTAGAAATTAGTTTTTAAATATAATTTAAAATTTTCATTGTTATAATTTAAATATTTAAATTGTTACAAATATAATTTAAGTAAAATAAATTTATTAAACATAAGAACTTTTATCAATTTGATTTCTTAATTAAATATTATATTTTTATATAAATAAGTGTAACTTCAAAAAAATGTGAATTTGAGCTTGCTGAAAATATATATTTTATAAAATTCACTAAAAAGTTAATTTACAATGACTCACCATTCCTTAGTCATAATCATATCTATTAAAATTAAACTTATATATAATGCAGTAATATCCACTTGTTTAATTAATATAGTTGTAATGGTATGTGTGTCTATAAATATCTTTCAACATATAAAATGTGATTGCACTTACAAGTGCAAAAGTTTTACTCTTGACTTAAGTTTGCAATATATATTTTTAAAATAATAAAAACATAACAAAATTCTAAATTTCGAAACATTTTTTTTGACTTAATTTGAATTGAGTAATCTAGATTTAAATGTGTTTAATAATTATTTTTAAAATAATAATTATTATTAAATTTTACAAAAATTAAAATAATGATTTTGAAAATATAATATTATGATTTTTTAATGATTAATGAGAATCTGGCTAATCTTTATAATTAGTGGCTTTACTTTTGTAATATTATTGTGAACATATTTCAAGTTGAGTCAATGGTGAAAAAAATTCAAAAGAGAATGAGAAATTAGTTTAATTAGTTAATATTATATTATTATTTATTATATTTATATTAGATGATTTATTTTAGAAATTTGGAAAAAAAAAAAAATTATAACATTGATTCATATTAAAAATATTTATATTTAAAATAGAAACAATAAATAAATCTTTAAGAATTTAAATTGAAAAATCATACTTTAATTTTTTTTAATAAAGTTATATATATTGTATAATTATTTTTTCGTAAAATAAATAAATTGTAGATTTATAATTAAGGAAAAAAGAGTTGGGAATAATTGAATATTGTAAAATTATTGTTTATGGAATAAATAACTTTTATAATTAGCAAGATAAGTATTGAGATGCTTCTTTTTCCTTTTTTGAAATAATTATAAATAGTTTTTTTATTTCCCACCCTCAAATTTTTTTTTTTATTATTAACCCTAGATAGATCATTTGAAATTTTATCTCAAACAATCAAGCAGTGGATTGAGTTCCTAAGGGCCTAAAAAACAAAGTTTTAGCTCCTCTTGTGTATTTTTTTTTGTATCACCATTTTGTACACTAGCTCACTCCAAGCACTCTAAGCACAATTTGATGTTAGAATCTCTAAGGAATCATCTATCCAATGTTATAGGAGTTTGACATTTTCGAATTCATATGATATTTTTTTATATAATTTCTTTTAAACATATTGCTTTACATATTTCAAAGGAGTTGAATATAAAAACAATAACATGAAATATACAAAACCAAAAAAATACAAAAAATACAAATATTGTTGTTTATTGATGCTCTTTCTTGGTTTTTCAATTTATTTAAAAAGCTGAAAAATATCTTACATGAACACATGTGTGTGCAAAATGCAATTGCAATATTACTTCACTAACTTCCAAAAATAGTAAAGTTTTAGCTCCTCTTTTGGATTTTTTTTGTATCACCATTTTGTACACTAGCGGACTTCAAGCACAATTTGATGTTAGAATCTCGAAGGAATCATCTATCCAATAGCATATGAGTTTGACATTTTGGAATTTATATGATATTTTTATCTAATTTCTTTTAAAGATATTGCTTTACATTTTTTTGAAGAGTTTCAAAGGAGTTGAATAAAAAAACAATAATATAAAATATACAAAACCAAAAAAATACAAAAAATACAAATATCATTGTTTACTAATGCTCTTTCTTGGTTTTTCAATTTATTTAAAAAGTTGAAAAATATCTTACATGAACACGTGTCCACAATATGCAAGTGAAATATTACTTCACTAATTTCCAAAAATAATAAAAAATATAATTTTGGATAAAAAATTAAACTTTTAATATGCAAAACTTAGTTCTCCCATGGAGATCATGTTGCTATATATTATATTTTCTTAAAATTACACATTTAGACTAAGTTATGTTACAACACACATACCTCATTTGCAAGAATAAATTTTTGCAAAAATATTATTAAGAAACAACAGCAGAATTCTCCACATTATTCTCTTTTACTCCAAATCAAAAATTCACAATACTTAAATGAATTTTGAACACTGAAAATTTTGAAATTTTATCACTGCATTTGATACAAAAAAGTACTTCCATATTCATACATTTACCCTATATGAAATTTTTATAATATTTTGAAATTTTAAATTATATAAAAAAAAAAAATTAATTTTTAAATTAATTATTATTACTTTTTATTATTTGAACTTATGAACTATTTATAATTAAAAATGAAAGTAATGAGCAAAAAAATACCATTTATACTCGTATAAAATATATAACTCGCAAAGTTTAACTGGGGAAAATATCACTATAATGCGAGGATTATGAACTATTTATAATTAAAAATGAAAGTAATGCGTTTAAATTGGGAGAAAATATCACTATAATGCCAGGATTATGCTTCGCTCATTTTTCCTAATTATGGAAATGCATATACATAAAAAGAAGCACTCATTGTGGAGATGTTCTCGATATTGCGGTATATATGGTTTCTATACCGTACTTTTTACTTTGTTATGTTTTTAAAATGTCATTATTAGCTACTCTACTCAATTATGAAATACGATAATGTTAAAGAAGGGAAAAACTTCTTTTCCAAGTGGTTTGGTATGTAACATTTCAGAGTTATATGGGGTTAGGTTTTTTGCATTTCCATTTTTTAATTAATGATAAGTTTTTATATTTTTTCGAATGTTTTTAAAATTATATATAAGTGGTTAATATATATGTGAGTAATGGGATGAAATGGTATCTATTTATAGTTTGATGGATAATAAGGTAGGGTAACATGTGGGAGGCATAACATGAAATCTATATTAAGGTGATTTTACACCTTTGGAAAGTCCTCAATGTGTAAACAACATCTAGCGATGTAACCAAACTCATAACATTGTAAGCTAAGAAAGTATTGTTTGAAATGACTCAAAAGATTGAAAATCTCAAATTTTTAAAGTAAGATATGCTATTAAAATGCACTTTACAAATTAATTTTTCTAATTCTTTCACCAAAAAAATATTAATATAAATTAAACTATATAAATAATAAATTTTAAATTAAATCAAGTGTTATGTACAAGGAGGTTCGAGGTTCAAATGGCCCCAATTTAATGGTGTCCGCAAAAGAGGCACACATAGGTTCAAATCCCCCAATTTACCGATGTCTGCAAGAAAGACACATACAAATTCAAATCCCCAATATACAAATTCAAATCCCCAATTTACTGTGACTGTCAAAAAACATTAATAAAGACCTAATAATTATAATGACCATGACCCAAATTAACTCTATATCAAAAAGTGATCAATTCTTGTAATTCACCTCAAAAAAATACACATTAACAAATAAAAAATTTAAATATATCAACCAACCAACAACCATATTAATAAAACACATATTTTAAAGTAACTACAAAACCATTATATTTATTAAAGTCTCTCTCACTCATAATTGTTTGAAGCCTCTTCAAACATGGTTATAGATTAGGAAAATAAAACAAGAACCTTTTCAAAATAGTTTATGAATTGAAAAATCAAATAAGAATAATTGAGTTTGTGCATTTATTTTGACCAATACAGAATCATAATAACAACATTTCGCTTCATATAAAGCGAATTGATAGAGAAATGCATGTTTGTGAGAGGGTCACAAATTTTTCAATTTTATATTATTTTAATTGAATTATTTTATAAGAAATATTTTAATTATTATTATTATTTTTAACATTAATAAATTAATTTGTTTAATAAATTTATGTAAAGGGATTGCAACAAAGTTGCAGATTGATGGGTTAATTTGGGGTGTAACTATTTCTCTATCTATATATCCTCGTGTTTAAAGATTTTCTCGAATTGGAGTGGATGAAGTATTGCTAAGAATTGGTCAACAAAAAGCTACCAAATTTTGATGAAAAAATAGAATCATCTCAATTTTTCTCTCAATTGTGGTGTCTCGTGATGTGAGCACTTAAAGGTGGCCAAGGAATGTGATCTCCGCTATCCACCCTTGCATTAATATTATAATTAATTGATCTAGTTATTTATTTATTCAAGGAAAATATATGTTTTACTAATATAACACTTTTATACGGAATTATGGGTATATTAACATATTTGAAATTATTATTGAATTAATTGACTCATTATTTGTACATAAGAAAGTACATAGAGAAAGTTGACACCCTATTTATGTTTGTTTTGTTGTAAATTCACATTCATTTTCTTATATTTCGTAATGTATCTTTTTCGTAATTGATCTTCACATCCCCTTCAATCGTTGATCCCTAGTCTCATCAACAAAACCATTTGTTGATCGGGAAAAGGAAAACCTAAGTTTAAAGTGAAACAACCAACAAAACCCCTCAGACATTGGCCCTTTCATCATAACTCACAAGCATGTGAAGGGTCACCTAAGACATGTTATGAGGGACTGTAGGAACAAGGAAAATTTTGCAGTGGCGAAGGAGACATAGAGCCCATGTTATTGCTATCACTCTCAACACAAAAATTTTTAAGTATGCCCCTAATTTGCATGGTAAATCAATCATTCCTAGAGCACAACAAAGAATACATGATAAACAAGATACTTTATATCATAATGTGCACAATAGATAGTTGCATTACTTTATAAATCTTTCATTGCATCAGAGATGGCATTGCTCACCAGCGTAATCCATCAAATTACATTGTGAATCCTTCACATAACACTTTCTCTAATCATAACCATAAGACAACACATAACCTAACATTACATTATAGTCTTATTTATTTATGAGTTTACATTAGGACACAAGGTCAACAAACAACCTACTTTTACCATGATGAATTCCTAATACTATGGGAAAAACCCAAAACTAGCCTAAAATATTTCCTTCCTTTTCATGTTCCACATGCTACTCCTTAGCTAATCCTTTTCTACGGTACTCTTCTATGAAGATCCTGAAAATCCTCCTTAAAATTGCTACTCCGATAGGTATCATTGACAATTGTGTATATCTATGGGGTTGAGAGGTTGGGTGGCAACCTTATTTGTGATCTGCTTGATGGGGAAGAGTCCCTCGGATAGATCTGAAGTTTGAAAAGGGGACATTTTTTGAATTGGACTAAGAACTATGTGGGTCAATCAACCATTTTATGGAGAATGATTTGGTGCAACCATGGGAAGAAGTTAAGGGCTTCAACTCGATGGGTGGATGAGTGACCTAAATGGGTGGACTGAGAATTTGGTGATGTGATGAGGAGTTGGTTGATGATCTATGTAACCTAAAAGGATAGTATTTTTATAGTCAAGGTGTGGGTGGGAACCAATTGGGTGAGGATATTGGTACTTTATATATTATACTCCATTTGTGTAAAGAATTGATGTGGTGTTAGGTTGTGGGGCACCCCTTGATAACAATTATCACGTTTGTACATGTTGTGTATGGTTTTAATGATGCGTGGAAAGTGTTAATAATAATTCTTAATGAAGACAGTAATGTGATGTGGAATAGTATTGTTGGCTTGGTTTTGGATTAAGAAAAAAGATTGTTACTTCAATATAACGTAATCAAAACATTAGTTAAGTGAGGTGTAGTTTTTGGTGGAGTAAAACCAAGAGGTTTCACCTTTAGGAAGAAAAATATCGATGCCGCATGCCTCGAGAGTGCTCAATGCATCTACCTAGAGAAGGTATGGTTTAGGGTCATGATAAGTAGACATCTAGATTGATAATTTATGTGCATAATTAGGATTTCATGAGATGGATTATTGTTAGAATACCTTAATCTACCATCAAGAGTCATGGAAATATAATGTTAAAATAAATTATCCAATGAGTGGGAGCATCAAAGATGCTAAACATAATATTATGACATGGTAAATGGGACCTATTTCCATTTTTTGCAACCCTAATAGTGTAATGTCTTTGTTAAATAATCCCAAATTTTGTTTGGATACAAGGAAAAGGAGAGTAAAATACCAACTATATTAAGAAGGTGGAGGAGTCTTGTGATGTAATTCTACTCAAGGTTAATATTTAAGATAGGCTAGAAAGCACTTCAAGTAAGTGGTGTATGGAATAAAATTCACTTAGTACAGGGGAAAGGTGGATATTTAACACTTTTGGAGTTATTACCAAGAGTGAGATTTTTATCATGTTTGACAATATTTTTTTCCAATAATGTTACTAAATTTCTATTAAAATTAGTTAGCTTTTTCATTGATATGTATAATGCAATAAAATTTACTTAATTTACATGACCATTTTGTTCGACATTGGATAAACCAATGCTCCCCATGTGTTTCTCAACATGGACTAACCGCCTCTTGTGGATTGTTATCTCGGGCAATGCGATCGTTGGTTAACAACTACGGGTTTTGGTCTAACGACAATCATGATTCCCAACAAGTGATATCAGAGTGTAGGTCACGAGTTCGATACACACCCGGATCACGTTGCGAGGGAGATTGTTGGACATTGGATAAACCAACTCTCCCCATGTGTTTCGCAACATGGACTAACTATCTCTTGTGGATCCTTATCTCTAGCAATGTGATCGTTGACTAACACTTGCATATTTTGATTTAATGACAATCGTGATTTCCAACACATTTTTAAAAAAGTAAGTAAAATTGCATAAAATAATTCTTAAAACTATATTAATTAGAAGAGAGAAGAAGAAAATCAATTTAAAAATAATTACAATAACTAATCACAATCTTCTTGAATAGTAACCATGTATAAGTATTTCATTTCTTTTATTGAATATATAAAATTTTCAAATTCAACCATTACGAGTAACTAAAACAACTAAATCAAAAATCTCAACCATTACAATGAAGAACAAAAATAATTATATTATAAATGCTTATATACATAAATATGAGAAAAAATAAGATGAATAAAAATTGATTGTATTAACTAAATTAATAGACATATTTTAATTAAATTATTTCACAAAATATTTATTTATAATTTAATAGGAATAAATTAACAAAATTCATATTAAAAATGTTGTTAGTTAATCTTTAGTTCGTTGACATCAACATTATAATTTTATAGATAAAGAGGATTATATTAACTTCTACTAAAATGATAACAGATTTATTTATAAACTTATATTTTATTAATATAAAGCTTTTACATATATAATTATGAGTATCTTAACATCTTTATCCGCTCATTATTTGTCCACGATAAAGTTTTTATAGAAGAGAGTGAGTGAGTCGAGACGCTATGTTAAGTATGAGAGTCCTTAATAACCAGCAACTTTGGGTTGCATTTGAACACACTGTTTTTCAACCTTAGTTGCCATGACCTCCTTACTCTTCACAGCGCCAGTTACCTGAAACACAACTATGGCATCAAGGGAACGGTTATTACGAGAAATGTGTGAACAGCCTCGGCCTGTGGTTCAATTTCAGATCATTTACCTGATGCTTCTTTCCATCCTAATACCCCAAATGAAACGAACACATTTCTTTCCATCCTAATACCCATAATTACCATATTAGGGTTTAAAATGGAAAATTCAAGTATCAACATCAATCCAGCTAACTTTATTATCGTCATTTAATTTTCCATTTAATTTAATATTTTGAAATTTCCCTTTTAATTAATATCTAGATGTATAAAATGTGCGTTTATTTAAAAATAGAGTTTTTAGAATTTTAATATAACTAAATTAATATATTATGGTAATTTAAAGTTCCATTTTAATTAATATTTTGAATTTTTTTAATTAAATATTTTAGATGTATAATTTTTTTTTAAAGAGTTTTTAGCATTTTCGTTTAATTAAAGAATCTATAAAATTAATAGTTAGTACATTTTAAAATATGATGAATCTCAAAATATTTATTGCTTTCAGAAGCTCTCTACAACTCAATATAAGGAAATGTGTTTTTGTTAGATGTTACATGTAATGTAAGTATGACATTTTTTAAATGTCAACTTTATTACATAATTAACATATGTGTAATATATCTCAACATTTTACATTTTTTGTTTGTCTATAATGTAAACTTAACATACTATTGTTACTTTAACATGCTATTTATTTATATATTATTATTGGTTATAACAATAAAAAATATTGATTATTATTATTTCAATATATTTTAATAACAATCATTCATTACCACAAAAAATTATTATTTTGGGTCTTACATATATTATTGATAACACAAAGTGACATTTCTCAATAATATGGATGGATGAGAGAGAGAGAGAAGAGAGAGAGAAGAGAGAGAGGCGAGGGGCGGGGGGGGGGGGGGGGGTTGGTAGACATGGAAGGAAGATAATGAAGGAGTTGGAGGGAAGAGAGAAGAGAGAGAAGGTGGGGGTCCGAGGTGGGGTGAGGAGGGTAGAGAGAGAGATGAGGGCAAGAGAGAGAGGGAGGTAGGATAAACAGGGAGAGAGAGGAAGGAAGAGAGAGGAGGACATAGAGAGAGAAGAAGAAAGGGAGGGACAGAGACAGAGAGAGATGGAGGTGAAAGGGTTGACAAAGGGAGGGAAGAAAGAAGACATAGAGAGATATATGATCCAGGTGGATATTGGTGACCACCTGCATATTCCACCTGGTTTCATCAATTTCCTTGATTATAGCACAATTTATTACTTTAGCAGGGAGAACCCAAATAGTTTTTCCTATTGTTGGCGGGTGTTGGATATACTCTGGACACACTATGGCTATGATTAGACTTGGGCTAGGAGGGCTAGGGAACATACGGAGGTTAGATGGGCTTGTAAGTCAGCCACCTAGATGGAAGGGTAGCATATTCGTTCATGTGGTCTATGTAAGAGAACCATAACTAAGACATTGTATTAGATACTCCTCCTCTTGTTCTTTTATTTATGTAAATTTCTACAAATCAAATTGCTTTCATGTTTTAATATGTTGTAAACTAGATCAATTTTTTTTAAGCTATTGTCAAATAATTGTTGTGTTATAAACAAGTTATTTTCCTTGTTATGAAATTATGTGTTAAATTTAGCTTTAGTTAGAGGATGCCAGTTGGGTACTCACATGTGGTATAGGAGCTATTAGGGTCCTATAATTTATAGGATCAATGATCATTGAGTGTTTTCTTTCAGTATTTTAAATTGTAAATAATATAGCTTTCTACAAATGATTTCCAAAAAAGATAGAAAAATAAAAATAAAAAATGAAAAGAGGGTATAAATACAAAAAATAGAAAAAAAAAGAGAAAAATAAATGATAAATGAACCACAAAAAAAAATGAATAAACATGAAAGTGATGCTAGCTTAAGTGCCACTACTAGCCTTTTGGCTTTGTAAAAGAATAAATTTTTGAAATTGTGTGCAACTTGTTTAAAATGCCATAATCCCTTTCCGCTTGAGACATACAGTTTAATCATGCTCAAGTTGTTTTCAATTTATGTTAATTAGGTTGGAATGAAGAACTTAACTAAACATTTTAATCTTGGTTAAGATTAGATAGTAGCAATAGGTGAATAATGTTAATCCAACTATTTAATATGGATTAGTTTAGTTGATTAGATTAGTCTAGAGTTCGAAATAAATAGTCTTTATCTCATAGAATAAAAATTGAAGGGGTTTTCATACTTAAATGCACCTGCATTTTCTTTCAGATAACATTAGAATAGGAAAATGAAGACTTTTATGTAATAAGTCTAAAGTCCCTTATCCAAAGCTTTGGACCTTCGGTAACATTTAATGTGGCCGAAACAATTGGCGGGGCCCTCTGGTGTTAACCTCGCCATACTTCACGACCACCCGATCATTCACCGCATGAATCCAATGGACCACAACATTTTTCGGACCCCCCATAAGTGACAATTCTTAACGACAGGGGGGGTCTGAAAATCGGTTTATCGCCCCTCGATGTGTCGCCACCAGGTGATTTCGGACCCCCCCACCCCATAAACTAGATACCGCTGCACACCCCCGAAATTTGTTTTACTATCCTGCTTTAGCTTTCCTTCTCACCAATAGTTCCCTCCACCTCTCGTCGCAGATACCACTCCTGTCACTCCCACCAACAGTCTCGCACCACTCATCCACCAACCCCTAGTTGCCACATCTAAGACTGTTGTAACCTCCATAAATCCCCTATTCATTTACATGTGCCATTAGAGGAGTTAATGACCTAAAAAGACCATTAATCCAACGGTTAGGGCCAGTTCGCAGCAAATAAATATGAAATTCACCACTGCGATTACACTTTTCTTTCCTTACTCATTCAATAGTGCTCCCGCCCCTCATTGTTGTAATCTTGCCACAACATTTCAGTTGCTTATTATTCATTAATTGATAGAGGTATGCCACTCTGAATTCCCGCCATTATTGGACACACAACTATTTCCTACTATCACAATCTTCAATTCTCCATTCTGCAACCACCATGGCACCTAAAACTGCCCCTATAATCAATCCAATGCTGAATCCCCCCTATCAATTTATACCATACCCCACTTGTAGACTGAGATTAAAATGTTTCTGAAACACGGTGTGAATTCAACTTCTCTGAATTGCACTGTTGGTTTATGGATAATTTCCTTGACCAATCTAATGAGATACACCTCTAGCAATCTAGACTCCATCTGTTTGTTGTTCCCGAATCCTATCATTTTCTTGAATTCTTCCTAAGATGCCAAGCCTCTTACCTTGCAACCAAGAGGAAAATTATCTCCCTAAATGGTGAAATTCTCTTCACCAACATACCTGACAACATTAATCAAATGTTTTAGGTCCCTGACTATGATTCCCTCTCCCCTTTCTCCATTGAAGCTCTTAGAGAAATTTACCAGAAGTTAACTTCCCCCGAGAGAGCTGCCATCTTTGAAATATTCCCCCCTAAAGAATCTCAACTTCCTAAGAAAAATCCCCCATATCCCTCTTCTATGTTTCCTCAAAGGAAAAGGCAGACTATTTCTGTTTTGTCTTCCATTCTTGGTTACTATTTAGATGAGTGAGTAGATGAGCCTATTCTACGCTTTCTGTCCACCCTTTCTTCAAAAGAAGGAACATGAGTCACCTTTGACTATGGTCACTTATTATCACATGTAATTCATCAACAATTCCTTCAGTTTTTAACTGTAGGACTGTTCAGATATTCATCAATTCTTATATATATGTTTACGTTTTTCCAAACATATAAGTTTCCATTCTCTATGCAGAAACTTGATCAACAAGGAGAGTCACAATAAATTGTTTTCTGGACTTGTTTAACCAGAAAACAATCACAGGAATATAGATTGTCAGAGTTCATAGACCAATTTGCATATCCATCCACTTGTTTGTTAAGTGGCGAACATGTTCCAACGATTAGTGAAGAAATTCAGAAGGTTCTACAGTTCAGTGAACATGTCAAAATAGGGGATTGATACCTTTACCAATCATTCACAGAGATTAGAGTGTATGGTTCTCAACTGCCACCATAGAAATTGCAGAAATATTTGCCAATGAGGATATTTGCCTTGGAATACATCAGGAAGATAACTCATTCTGACAACATTCATTTTATGGCAACCAAGAAGAAATCCCAATTCAGGATCAAGAAACATGTCGGACCCTTCATCTGCAAAAATAGAGCAGCATGAGAGGAAGCAAAACTCCTTCTAAAACAAATGAACTTTCCTCTTAGTTTCACTTGGTCTTATCACCCCTTTGGGGTAATTTCCAAGTTGAGAGTGGAACAAAAATCTACACCATATGTGCACACTAAGAGGCATGAAACAGAAAAGTATATGAACCACCACACTTGGGTGGAAAACACATTTTTAGGAGGCTGAGTAGAACGTGCTTTCCAGGACAGCCTCAAAGACTCCCATACCCAAAGAGAAAATAGATAAGAGAGAAATAGAGGATGATTCTCTAGTCACCGAAGTCTCATCCAAGGAATTTAAAATATATACTAAGAATCTTAAAGCAAGCTCCAGTTCTAAAATAGAATTTCCATCACTCGAGGACACATAAGGCACTATTCTGCTCTCAGGTGTGAAGACTTTCAAGCTGGAAAATGGTACTACAGAATGTGAATCATCTGCCTTAGTTACAAAAGATATTCTAGCCATTGTCGCTGAGACACCAGAAACATCTACAAAGCAAAGAAAGTTAGAAATTTTTCAGAGATATAAGGAAATCAAGCAGAGTAATGAGGTCATTCATGATAACATATCAACTCAGTTTAGAAATAAATCCTCCTCCATTCAACACATACTCATCTCAACATATGATACAGAGAAGGGAATAATTCATATGGCATTTTTGCAGGCCCAGGTCTCTCAACCAAGGTCAACAACATATTTCAAACATACCACTTTTGAATTTGAGGCAAATGATGTTCATCCTTTGGATCAAATAGATTTTCATAAGCAACAAGGAGAGATGGTTTATTTGAATTTCACTCAGACTGCTATCACTACCTCAAAACTACAACTTACTCTAAATAATGTGTAGTCTCAACTCAAATTGGAGAAAATATTTTAACTTTCGAAAGATAACAGAATCAAACACTTGGAAGAAATGGTGGTCAAAGCAGGCCTTGATCCAGACAATTCAAAATCTACAGGGGAGATAACCAGAAAGAATAATTCTGGCGTTGCATCATTAAAGAAGGAATTTAAGCTACCAACAACAGAAGACCCCCAGGCCAAAGAACTTGGAGAGACAGAGCTACAAAAGGAAGATATTCTAAAGCATCTAGTGGAGCAAGGTGCCCAGATCAAAGAAATGGAAGTAGAAATGGACAAGCTAATAAACGAAAAGGAGCAAAATTCACAACTTGTAGTTGTTCCTCTTGATGCAGTTCCAATTGCATCTCTACTACAGACAAGTGTCCCTACAATAACCACTATAGTAGGAACATCATCCTCAATAGTGCTTCCCACATCAGTTGTGGATGCCTCAGTGAAGTTAGGTCAATCTATGGAAAGCATGACTATACAGGAAGAGGAGCTAAAGAAGTTGAAGCTGGAGACAAATTTTTTATAGGAGAAGAGTACAAGGTTTGAAAATTCTTACTTGACAGAAACACAGAAGATGCAGACATTGTCCCAAAGATTGTAGAAAATCGAAAATATTGTGCCATGGGTAATACATTGGCACAAGTGAAAGAAAATATCTAGAAAAGGATGAATGAAGACATGGGATAAATTTTTCCTTCAATCCAAATCATTTTTGAACAACAGGATTTTATTGAAAGGTCAAATGAAGCCACTGATTAGGTTAGAAAGAAGATAGGACATAAACCAAATGAAGCCACTGAGCTTATCAAATTTATAAATTCCAAGAACAGTCAAGAACTAGAAGAATTAGAAATTGAAGATAAGACTGAACAATTTTGGAAATTAGGAAAGTGTTGACTAAAAGGAACCTCATCAGACAACTTTGAAGAAAAGGGCCAAAACATGAACACAGGTATACAAATATTATTTGCCAAGTTGGAGCATCTCTACAAGAAAGGACTTCCAAACTTGTTAGTGATTAATGATAAGCTCAAAACATGGCCATATTACAGTGCGTAGTTTATGAACCAGACAAGAGATAGCTCAAAATTTATAGCCGGAAGACTTAGCATGATAGGAAAGGCATTCCTGGAAGTATTATCGTATGATCTTGACATTCAGTATGCAATTCCAAACTTGTTCACCACCCGACCAAAATTTTCCAAGTATAGTGAAGTTGACGAATTATATAGAAAGCTAATGAAGATGAATATCCCAAGCGAATAACATTGGGATAAAATCCATGAATTACTAGAGTAAAGGGTAATTTTGGGGACACAACTCATCATTACAATAAATCCTATTTTCCAGCTCCAGATAACCAACTGTTCCTTCATTTCAGTGCCACCACTTCAGACAGTTCGATTTTCCTCATTTCATTGTAATAAGCTAGCTTAATTCAGTCCCATGTTTTTGTAGATACATCCTTGTCATCCTCACATGATATTTTTTATAAAATAGTTATAAATACTTCAATTATTGAAGTAGTACAGGTTGGTTTTTGTATGAAGAAACACTATTGTATAACTTTTTCTGAAACATTAGCATATTTTCCAAAGTAATACAGAAGCTCTTTCACAAGATCCATGTGTCAAGTTGTTGGTGAAGTACATCTATATGTTCTATGTGGTTATACCTCTATGTTTATAGCACATATTTGTTTTCCAAATCTAAATTATTCAAAAGATAAGTAAAGGGAAATATTTGCTTAAATCTACACTCAGCACTTGGCTATGAATAATTTCTATGTTTTCTTCTGATCTTTGAATATAGAATTCAAGTAATAATTCTCTATATTTTAAAGTGAACCTTATTCTATTCTTCTTCTTCGTTTCACAGAATTTAAAGAATCCAACTGGTTGGGCTACCTTGTCTTGTAAGATCTATCTGTAGGTACTATAGTTAATCTATATTTTATATGAAAAACTCCATAACCCAATGGAAATCTAATTATCAACCAACCATTGAAATACAAATCAAACCCAAAAATTCATAAATAGCCTAATATTCAATCAAACAAAGTTAAATCTTATAGAGAGAGCTCTCTCTCAAGCTGGCAGGGCTAGATCCCAGCTTCCAAAGTTGGTTTGAGGTGACCTTGGTGTTTTTCCTTTGCAACCTCATAAAATTACTGAGTGCCAACATTTTGGCAACCATACCAGGAACTACAAATAATCCTTTATTTCATCATCATAAGATTATTTCCCTAGTTTTTGTATCCTAATTTCAAGAAATTTAATGACTAAGACATTGGAAATAAAGGATTAGAGATTTTTTTCTTTACTTTTAAAAAATATGGCTCCAAAAAGAGTTTATGCTCGATCCAATCATGATCTAGACTCACTTGAAATTCTAGACAATCATGAAAGAATACTCATAAGGAGAAGTTTAGTTGAAAGCTAGGGAAGCAATAGCCCCCTTTCAAGGGCCAATTCTCTTCCTCATAACCTTAATACTATTCAAGATATTTAGGTCGACCTACCGTTCGAACACAGTATTTTTAGGACTAAGTTTGAATATTTTGTTGATTAGACAATGGTTGATGAAGCCATTCTTCAACCATATAAACCAATAAGACCATCCATTGAACCTTATTGGATCACAAAGCCCTTCAAGAGTTTGACAAACTACAAGATCTTGTTTTAGCCCTTGATTAGGTTGTACATCAAACCTACATACATAATTCTGTTGAGCTCTTTTCTCTTACTATTCCTACATTTGATTCATCCTCACAATCGATTCATCTAACATCAGTTGGCCCTTCCTCTTTTGTAATTTCAACTACTCATCCAATAGTATCACAAGTAGTCACTCAATCAATTCCCACAAATCCTATATCTTCTCCTCCCTTAAGACTGAATATCATGGCTGCTCATTATCCACCTCTAGGTTTACCTACACAATTGCATAATATGCCCCAAGACTATCAGACTAGGATACCCCAATTTGATAGTACTATTCATATTACTGCACAACATCACATTTATAGGATGAATGACTTCTTTGATATTAACGAAGTAGATGTGAATGATGTAAAACTAAGGCTTTTTGCCCAGAGCTTAGGTGGAGAAGTTAGAAAATGGTTCAAAGACGTAACAGTAAGTAGTATAACCGACCTTAATGTTTTTCACCATCTTCCCTAACTAGGTGGGAAATTAAAAAGATTCCTCTGCCAGTTCATAATGATTATAAAAACCTTAAGATAGGTCCAAATGGAACTGTAGAAGAGTACTATGATAGATTCAATAGGGTTTACAATGCAATTCCCATTGCCATTAAACCACACCTAGGCTTGGCCTTGATACATTTCCCAGAAGGATTCGTTGTTGATATGGCCTATCAAATGAGTGAAAGAGATCCCTCAACCTTAGAGGAGATGCAAGCAAACACACTTATAGTAGAGGCTAATTTGTTAGCCAATAAAGTTAAGCTAAAGGCCGAAAAGAGAATAATAATAAAAGAGGAACTTTCATATTTTGTTTTTGTTGATTATAAATTAGACAGTGTATTGAGAACAGTAGAGAAAATTATGGACAAAATCAATATAGATGATAGGACTCCTCAGAGACAAAATCAAACTGGGTAAATAAGAAATCCAAACTATCGAAGAAATTAACCCCAGATAAAACAAAGGGACCTAAAAGGTCTAGACCAACAAGTAATACTTCCTTTCGAAGAAAATTATACATATGAGGAGGTTGAAGTATTTGATGATACCGAGAATACTCAAATAAATTTACTAGGAGTAAATGATAGTGACTATATTTTTCTTACAGTGGAAGATCAAGTCCTTTTCCTGTTGTCTCAAAATGAAATAGAACCTGAAGAAACAGAGGATTACAAGAAAGACTTTGAGAATGCCATTATGGAAGTTCATAAACAATACAACCTCAGCAATAGAAAAACACATGATACTCCTCCAAAGAAACTAGTTGAAACACTTGCCAAAAAGAATGTTGAGATTCTTACTAGAAAGAATCTTGATGTTATAATCCAGAAAAAACTTGACATTGTGTCCAAAATAATTCAAACAAATGATCCCTCTATCAACCAACCAAGATATATACCCCAAAGGGATGTGGTTGATAAACTAGAAGTTGTCAATTCAAACAAAACATAGACATCATTTAATATAGAAAACGAATTGCCAAAACTCAAAATCCCTATTCCTTTGACAAAATTGATGAATAAAACTCCTTATAGATACCAAGTAATGAAAGAATTGAGCATAAGAGAAACCACTAATATAGTTAATGTATTAGATGATCAACCTAAATTACTATTTGGCCCAGAATTTGATGGAAAACTTCAAGAGGGAGATGATCCTCCCTTTTATGTTAGTCTAATTATTCATGATAAACTCTTGCACAACACTATGCTTGATTCAGGGGCTTCCCACAATCTTATGCCAAAAGTAATTATGGAGAAGTTGGGATTAGATATTACTAGAAGGTATAAAGACCTGTATTCATTTGATTCTAGTCAAGTTAAGTTTGAAACCCCTTTCTAACAATGAGGCATTGACTTCGTAGGAGAAATCCACCTTGCTTCATCTGCCCAACATAAGTGGATTCTAACAGCCACCAATTACTTCACAAAATGGATAGAAGCCATACCTACCAGACAAGCTTCTAATGCAGTCATCATAAAATTCCTAGAGAATAATATCCTTGCTATATTTGGCTGCCCTAGGAAGATTATTACTGGAAATGCTGCAGCTTTTAGGTAAAAAATGTTGATAGATTTATGTAACAAGTATCAGATGGAATTTGGACATTCTATAGCCTATTACCCTCAGGGAAATGGAATGGAAAAATCCTCCAATAAAAGCTTGGTTAACATTATCAGAAAGGTGTTGCAGGACAAGAAACAATCATGGCACATCAAGCTGGTTAATGTATTATGGGCAGACATGCTTACTACCAAAAATTCAATAGGCATGTCTCCATACCAACTAGTTTATGGGATAGATGATGTTTTTCCAACCTCATTGGGAATTCCTATTTTAAAGATGATGTAAGAGTTGGAGGTGGAACTAAATGATTTATAGAGGAGAATAAACTAGACCATCCATTTGCATCAGACTAGAGAAGTAGTTCATAACAGAACTCAACTGATCCAAGATAAAATCAAGAAAACATTTGATCGAAGGAAAAACGTTGATGACTTTCAGGTTGGTAATCATCTTATGAAATGGGATTCTAGAAGGTAAGAAAAAGGAAAGAATGGTAACTTTGAAAAATTGTGGATGGTCCCTTACATTATTGATTCTTACCAAGGTAACAATGCATTTTTTTTTTGAATAACACAGATGGAATGGAAATACCCGGAGGACCTATCAATGGCAGAATTCTCAAACATTATGTTTTTTAGGACTAACAAATTGTTTTATTACAACCATTTTTGATAGCATTTACTTTTGTACTATCATAAGTGGGTAGATTATATATCAAAGTTCAAGCCTGTGGAGAAGGCCCCAAGCTTTGAGGCATTTTTCCATGATAACTACAGAAACATAAAAATCAAATGCAGTAAATACTGAAGATGAAGACTTAAAGCTATTGGTCTATGATGTTCTTGACACTTCAAAAGGAAGTGCCATCCCCAGGTGGAGACACTGTTAGGGTCCTCTAATTTATAGGATCAATGATCATTGAGTATTCGATTTTAGTATTTTAGATTGTAAATAATATAACTTTCTGCAAATGATTTCCAAAAAATATAGAAAAATGAACAGAGGGTATAAATACAAAAAATAGAAGAAAAGGAGAGAAAGAAAAGAAATGATAAATGAACGCCACAAAAATTGAATAAACATGAAAGTGATGCTAGCTTAAGTGCCACTACTGGCCTTCTGGCTTTGTAAAAGAATAAATTTGTGAAATTGTGTGAAACTTGTTTAAAATTCCACAATCCCTTTCGGCTTGAGACATACAGTTTAATCATGCTCAAGTTGTTTCCAATTTATGTTAATTAGGTTAGAATGAATAACTTAACCAAACAATTTAATATTGGTTAAGATTAGATAGGTAGGAATAGGTGAATAATGTTAATCCAATTGTTTAATCTGGATTAATTTAGTTGATTAGATTAGTATAGAGTTCGAAATAAATAGTATTTATCTCTTAGAATAAAAATTGAAAGAGTTTGCATACTCAAATGCACCCACATTTGCTTTCAGATAGCATTAGAATAGGAAAATGAAGATTTTTATGAAATAAGTCTGAAGTATTCCCTTATCCAAAGTTTTGGACCTTGGGTAATGTTTCATTCACCTGAAACATTTAGTGGGGCCCTTTGGTGTTAACCTCCCCACACTTCACAACCACCCGATCATTCACCACATAAATCTGATGGCCTATGACATTTTTCTGACCCCCCCAAAGTGACAACACTCAATGACAAGGGGGGTCTGAAAAGCGGTTTATCTCCCCCTGACGTGTCGCCATTGGGTGATTTCGCACCCCCCTCCACAAAATGGATACCGCCGCACCTCCCCTCCAAAAGATATTTTGTTATCCTGCTTTAGCTCGCCTTCCCGCCAATTGTTCCCTCCACGTCCCATCTCAACTACCA
The DNA here is from genome assembly GCA_000404065.3 of Pinus taeda. Taxonomy (NCBI): domain Eukaryota; kingdom Viridiplantae; phylum Streptophyta; class Pinopsida; order Pinales; family Pinaceae; genus Pinus; species Pinus taeda. The sequence goes on from APFE030251997.1 coordinate 66,894, forward strand.
CTCCCATCTCGGCACCTCTTCCTACCCCCGTCACTACCACCAATGGTCTCGCTCCACTCATCTACCAACCCCCAGATGCCACGTCTGAGACCATTGTAACCTCAATAAATCCCCGATCTGTTCTCCCATGCCATTACAGGAGTTAGTGTCCTAAAAAGACTGTTAATCCAACTGTTGAGGCCATTTCACAGCAAATAAATATGAAATTCACCACTTTGATTACACTTTTCCTTCTTTTCTCATTCAATAGTGCTCCCACCCCTCTGTGGTGTAATCTTGCCACAACATTTTTGTTGCCTATTATTCATAAATTGACAGAGGTATGCAACTTTGAATTCCTGCCATTATTGGACACACAATAATTTCCTGCTATCACAATATTCAATTATCCATTCTGCAACCACCATGGCACCTAAAATTTCCCATGTAATCAATCCAATGCTCAATCCCCCTATTGATATAGACCATACCCCACTTGCAGACCGAGATTTCAAAATCGTTGAAACACAGTGTGAATTCGACTTGTTCAAATTGTGCTATTGATTTTAGGATAATTTCCTTGACAAATCTAATGAGATACACCTCTAGAAGTCCATACTCCCTCAACTTGTTGTTCCCCAATCCTATCATTTTCCTGAATTCTTCCTAAGATGTCAAACCTCCTACCTTGCAAGAAAGAGGGAAAATAATCTTCCCAAATGGTGAATTCTCTATTAGGTCCCTATACTACTAGTGTAACCCCTTATTGTTATTAGTGAAACCCCCTTACTGCATTATTGTTCCCATATAGTCCCCATGTTGTTATTATTATGCCCCATATAATCCCACTATTGTTATTGTTATGCCCCTACAGTATTATTGTTATGTAGGCTCTACTTGTATTGGGACCCCTTAGACTCCTATATATAGAAAGGAGGCCTTGTCATTTGTATCATCCAAGAATTGTTCATTTGTGTAATGTAAAGGAGGTTTACCCCTCAAAGAGGCTTCTTTTGAAGGCATTGATCTCTCTTTTCTTCTATTTTGTGAGATGGTTTCATAACATTTGGTATTAGAGGGCTCTGGATTCTAGGGTTTCGCTGCTCCAAACAGGTCCTCATGGAATTTTCGCTATAACATTTTATCCTCGATGTTTCAGATGCTAAAAACAAAACCTGTGTGATCCAACATTGTTTTGAACCACAAGTCTGAATTTAAGATCTTGTCTCGCTATATTTTCGGAGATATGATCTAAGGAAGTTAGTGTTTTTACAAGCTCTAGATTTCCATCTCAAATAGGTCATCATGGCCTTTTCACTGTAATTTTTATTGTACGAAGGTTCATAATATGAAATCAAAAACCTTTTGAGCCGAAATCTTGGTGAAGCTTGGGCCCCAATTTCAGATCTTGTTTTGCTATATTTTCGGGGATACGGTCCAAGACATTTAAGGTTTTTGCAGGCTCCTAAATTATATCCCAAACAGGTGACCTTGGGAAAATTGTCATAATGTTCTATCTGATTATTAAATTGAAATTTCAAAAGAATTTATAGAAAGAGGATGGACTGTACTTTTGTGTGTATTGTTTTCAAGTTCGAAGGTCAAAACAGTGACACGTGGAAATTCGTACAAGTTTGCTCTACTGAAAACATATATAATCAGGTCATCTTGGGAGATTAGGCATAACTCTTTCTTGGAGAATCTAATTTCGAGCAGACTGGTGGCATTGGAAAGAGGACGCAAAGGGATACTACAGGTCGCAAGTTCAAACCTTGGAGATCCGAAATTTTAGAGATATAATAGATTCAAGATCGAACTACTAAACGCAAGAAAAAGAATGACTCAAATCAAGAAATAGAAACAACTAATAAGAAAAATTGGATGGATGATTTGAAGAATGTGATAGAAGCTAAGATAAATAGTTTTATATGTTCCACGGAAGCTAATATCGATGGTAGGGAAATAGATTTGAAGAAAGGCATGGAAGATTTGAAGAAATACATGGAAGGTTTGAAGGAATGTGGGACAAAGCTGCCTCAAGAAAGGCATTCTATTGATGAAAAGGTAGTAGAGGAAACTCATGACAAGAAAAAATTAAATGTTAATCATGATTTCATAGAATCTAACATTAGAATGAAGACCCACCATATTCCAAAGATTGATATGAGGAAGTTTGATGGAAAGGATCCCATAACATGGATACTACAGATGGAGAAATATTTTGATCTACATGATATGCAACTGTTACAAAAGGTACGTATTGCATGTTTATATTTAGAACCAAATCAACTTTTATGGTATAAAGGGCTTTGTTCTAATAAACCACTTGTCACCTGGTCAATTTTCATGGAGGAAATGATAGCACATTATGAGGATACAAAGAGAAACACATTCTTCAGCCAATTGATAAATCTCAAACAAAAAGCGTTCAATGGCAGAGCACATTGAGAACCTCCAAAAACTGAATATAAGGGTAAATGATATTCTAGAGAGGCAGAGGATTGATGTCTTCATAGGGACTTTAAAGGATAACATTTAACATGAAGTTCATATTTGGGAACCTTATTCATTGGAGAAGGAATTCAGGTTGGCAAGAAAAATTGAAAGAAAAATTATGGCAACAAGAAATCCTACCACTCTCAATTATAAATATAGAAGTGTTGTTGCTCCTAGCCTTCCAAAACCTACAATGTTTACACCACAACAATTGGAAGAAAAATGAGAAAATGACCTTTGTTACAGTTGTGATAGCGAATACACTAAAGCACATCAGAAGAAATTATTTTACATTAATTGTGAAGAGGAGGAAGAAAATGATCAAGAAATGTCAAAAGAAGAGGATATACACCAGGAACCAAACCGAGAGAAAGAAAAATGAATTTGACAATATCTTTTAATGCATTGGCAAGAATTACCACTCCTCAAACTCTCAAGATAGAATGACATATCAAGAAGAAAAAGGATAACCTCACTTTCACGCAGAATCGAATGAAACAACAGGCAGATCAACATCGCAACGAAAGAATTTTTGACATGGGCAGCTAGGTATTTTTACAACTAGAACCATACAAACAAATTCCATTAAAGCTAACTAAGAAGGATAATAAATTATCACCAAATTACTATGGTCCTTATAAAGTGTTGCAAAAGATTGGTACTGTGGCATACAAATTGGAGCTTACTACATCTTCCCAAATGCACCAGTTTTCCATGTTTCGTGCTTAAAGAAGGTTATAGGTGACAAGGTCCTAGTTAAAACAATATTCTTAGAACTTAACGAGCAAGGAAAAATCATATTTGAACCTGAAGCAGTCACAAAAACAAGAACCCGACAACTATGAAATCGATCAATTTCAGAGTATCTCATCAAGTAGAAGAACTTACCCACTGAAGATTCCACATGCGAGATTGAGAATTTTATACAGAAGCATCCAAAAGTACTCAAGCATTGAGGAAAACACTTTTTGAAGGAGAAGGGCAAGTTAGGTCCCTATATTACTAGTGTAACCCCTTATTGTTACTAGTGTAACCCCCTTATTGTATTATTGTTCCCATATGGTCCCCATGTTGTTATTATTATGCCCCATAGAAGTCCACTATTGTTATTGTTGTGCCCCTACAATATTATTGTTATGTAGGAATTTATTGTATTGGGACCCCTTAGTCTCCTATATATAGAAAGGGGCCTTGTCATTTGTATCATCCAAGAATTGTTCATTTGAGTAATGTAAAGGAAGTTTCCCCCTCGAAGAGGCTTATTTTGAAGGCGTTGATCCCTATTTTCTTCTATTTTGTGAGTTGGTTTCATAACATTCTCTTCACCATCATAACTGACAGGATTAATCAAATGCTTCAGGTTCACCATTGTGATTCCCTCTCCCCTTTCTCCATTGAATCTCTTAGAAAAATTTACCAAAAGTTAACTATCCCCCAGAGAGCTGCCATCTTTGAAATCTTCCTCCCTGAAGAATCTCAAATCCCTAACAAAAATCCCCCATATCCGTCTTCTATGTTCCCTCAAAAGAAAAGACAAAATATTTCTGTTTTGTCTTCCATTCTTGGTTACTATTCAAATGAGTGGGTAGATGAGCCTATTGTAGGCTTTCTGTCCACCCTTTCTTCAGAAGGAGGACCGTCAGCCACCTTTGACTATGATCACTTCTTATCACATGTAATTCATGAATAATTCCTTCAGTTTTTAACTGAAGGAATGTTTAGATATTCATAACTTCTTATGTATATGTTTATGTTTTTCCAAACAGATAAGTTTCCATTCTCTGTGCAAAAACTTGATCAACAAGGAGAGCCACAATCAATTGTTTTCTAGACTTCTTTAACCAGAAAAATTCATAGGAATATATCTTCTGAGAGTTAATAGACCAATTTGTATATCTAGCCACTTGTTTGTTAAGTGGCCAATAGGTTCCAAGGATCATCGAAGAAATTCAGAATGGTCTGCAGTTCAGTGAACATGTCGAAACATGGGATTGGTACCTTTACCAATCATTCATTGATATTAGAGTGTATGGTTCAGAGATTCCACCATACAAACTGGCCAAATATTTCCCAATGAGGATATTTTCTTTGGAATACATCATGCAGATGATTCATTTTGACAATATTCATTTCATTGCTACCAAGAAGAAATCCCAGTTCAGGATCAAGACAAAATTCGGACCCTTCATCTGCAAAAGTAGAGAAGTAGGAGAGGAAGTGGACCTCCTACTGAAACAAATGAACTTTCCTCTCAGTTTCACTTGGTCTTATCATCCCTTTGGGGTAATTTCCAAGTTGAGAGTGGAACAAAAAGCTACACCATAAGTGCACATAGAGAGGCCTAAAATAGAAAAGTATATGAACCAGCACACTTGGTTGGAAAACACATTACGGGAGGATGAAGAGCAGGTACTTTCCAAGACAACTTTAGAGAATCCCATACCCAAAGAGAAAACAGATAAGAAAGCAAGAGAGGATGATTCTCCAGTCACCGAAGTCTCAGCCAAGGAATTTAAAATATATACTAAGAAGCTTAAAGTAGGCTCTGGTTCTAAAATAGAATTTCCATCACTAGAGGACACACAAGGCACTATTGTGCTCTCAGGTTTGAAGAATTTCAAGCTGGATAGTGGTACTACAAAATCTCCATCATCTTCCTCAGTTACAAAATATATTCCAGCCACTGTCCCTCAGACAGTAGAAACATCTACAGAGCAGAGACAATTAGACATTTTTCAGAGATATAAGGAAATCAAGCAGAGGAATGAGGCCATTCATGATAACATATCAGCTCAGTTCAGAAAGCAATCATTCAACATAGACTCATCTCAGCATATGATACAAACAAGGGAAGAATGCATATTCCATTCTTGCAGGCCTAGTTCTCTCAACCAAAGTGAGTAGCAGATTTTAAACATACCACTTTTGAATTTGAGGCAAAGGATCTTCATAATTTGGATCAAATAGATATGCACATGTAGGCAAGAGGGATGGTGTATTCGAATTTCACTCAGACTGCTATCATTGCCTCAAAACTACAACTTACTCTAAATAATATGTAGTCTCATCTCAAATTGGAGAATATCCTCACTTGCCAAAGATACCAAAATCAAATACTTGGAGGAAATGGTGGTCAAAGCAAGCCTTGATCCTGACAATTCAAAATCTACAAAGGAGATATCAGAAAGAAGAATGTTGACATTGTAGCATTAAAAAACCGATTGAAGATATCAGCAACAAAAAAACCCTGGGCCAAAGAACTTGGAGAGACAGAGCTACAAAAGGAAGAGATATAAAGCTTATAATGGAGCAAGGTGCCCAGATCAAAGCAATGGAAGCAAAATGAACAAGCTAATAAAGGAAAAGGAACAGAATGCACAACTTACAGTTGTTCCTCTTGATGCAGTTCCAATTGCATCTTTGTTATAGACATGTGTCCCTACATCAACCACTACAGCAGGAACATCATCCTCAATAGTGCTTCCCACATCAGTTTGGATGGCTTAGTGAAGTTAGTTCAATCTATGGAAAACATGACTATACACGAAGAGGAGCTAAAGAACCTGAATTTGGAGATAAAATTTTTATAAGAGAAGAGTACAAGGTTTGAAAATTCTTACTTGATAGAAACACAAAATATCTAGACATTGTCCCAAAGATTGCAAAAAATGGAAAAAGAATGTGCCATGGGAAATACATTGGCACATGTGAAAGAAAATATGTGGAAAAGGGTTAATGAAGACATGGGAGAAATTTGGCCTTCACAACAAATCATTTTTGAACAATAGGAGCTTATTGAAAGGTCAAATGAAGCCATTGAGTAGGTTAGAAAGAAACTAGGAGATAAACCAAATGAAGCCACTAAGCTTATCAAATTTCTAAATTCTAAGAACAGTCAAGAACGAGAAGAATTAGAAATTGAAGATAGGACTGAAACAATTTTGGAAGTCAGGAAAATGCTAACTAAAAGGAACTTGATGAGACAACTTGAAGAAAAGGGTCAAAACATGAACACAAGTATACAAAGATTCTTTGCCAAGCTGGAGCCTCTCTACAAGAAAGAACTTCCAAACCTGTTAGTGATTAATGACAAGCTCAACACGTGGCCAAATTACAGTGTGCAGATTATGAACAAGGCAAGAGATAGCTCAAAAGTTACAGCCAGAATACTCGACATGACAGGAAAGGTGTTCCTGGAAGTATTATCGAATGATCTTGACATTGAATATGAAATTTCGAACTTGTTCATCACCTGGTCGACATTTGCTAGGCATACTTAAGTTAACGAAGTATACAGGAAGCTAGTGAAGGTGAATACCCCAAGCGAACAATGTTGGGAAAAACACTGTGAATTACTAGAGTAAAAGGTAATTTCAGTGGCACAGCTCAGCATTACAGCAAATCCAACTTTTCAGCTCCAAACAGCCAGTTGTTCCTTCATTTTAGTGCCACCACTTCAAACAGTTTGATTTTCCTCATTTCATTGTAATAAGTTAGCTTAATTCAGTCCTATTATTTTGTAGATACATCCTTGTCATCCTGACAGAATATTTTTTGTAAATTAGTTATAAACACTTCAATTGTTGAAGTAGTACTGGTTGGTTTTTGTACGAAGAAACACTATTGCATAATTTTTTCTGAAACATCAATAGATTTTCCAAAGTAATACATAAGCTCTTTCACAAGATTCATGTGTCAAGTTGTTGGTGAAGTACATCTATATGTTTTATGTGTTTATAACTCTCTGTTTATAGTAGATATTTGTTTTCCAAATCTAAATTATTCAAAAGGTAGCTAAAGGGCAAAATTTGTTTAAATCTACACTCTACATGTGGCTATGAATAATTTTTATGTTTTCTTCTTATCTTTGAATATATAATTCAGGTAACAATGCTAGCTTTCCTTGTGAGATATTCAAAGAACCCAGTCAATTTGTCTACCTTGCCCTGTGAGATCTATCTGTAGATACTATAGTTAATCTGTATTTTATGTGACAGAATCCATAGCCCAATGGAAATCTAGTTATCAATCAACCATTGAAATACAAATCAAACCCCAAACTTCATAATTAGCCTAATATTCAATCAAGAAAAGTTAAATCTTATAGAGAGAGCCCTCTCTTAAGTTGGTAGGGCTAGATCCCAGCTTCCAAAGTTGGTTTGTGGTTACCTTGGTGATTTTCTTCTGCAACCTCAGAAAATTAGTAAGTGATAACAGTAACCTAACTTCAAATATGGACCCTAAAACCCACCTAAATGCACTAGCCCATTGGTTCGAGTCAAGTGTAAGCTTCTACACCCGTGAGAAATCCACCATTCCATCAAAAAAATATTGAATTGATGATGTTTATATATTCAAATCCAATAAGATAAAAGATAAACTATGATGCACTTGCAAAGGTTAATTTCTACTAAGATAAAGAATATGCTCAACACTCTGTAATAGGCATCGACACTCAAATAGACAAGTTACCGCTATTGAAATTAATTAGCATAAAGAAAATACTATCTTTGAGTCATGCATAGAAAATAAAAGTGATAATGTCCTTGGTGATCTCTCACACCTTTTCAAAAATAAATAATTATGTGGAGTTTTGTTATAGTTTTCCCTTTAATTGACATGAAACACCTACCACAACAGTTTTAAGCATAATATCAAACAACCTATGAATAGAAGAGTGGCCCACGTGCACGCATCCCCTCAAAAATGAAAACAAGGTACCAAATATGTTTGTTTTTTCAATTTATTGACAAAATGTGATAATTTTTGCACCATTTTTGGCATATCTCTACGTTTTGGTGTTGAATAGTATGGACCATTTGGATTGGAAGCAAAGGTGAGAATAAACACATTTATTTCTCTCTGTGGTCAATAATTGTATAATGCAGATTTGAGCTCCTTTTGCGACCTGGATTTGTGTACTTTTTGAGTGAAAAATCTACGATTCCAAGCAAACTTGACTCCATAACTTCTGTGAATTCTTCATACGGAGTCTCCACATTGGGTATTTCGCTAAACAAATCGTAGTATGATTTCTTGATCTCATGCACTACATCCATCCTTACTCTTTTCTAACCCATAGAAGGTTGTCTCTCCTCACATTTTTGCCATCATAAATAGGTTAAGAAAATAGTAGAAGTCAATATCAATTGTTAAGAGTTCAACATAGGATATTAAAAATTAATGGCACTACATATCATGGTATCGAAAAGTTTGATATATCATCTTTTCTGAAAAATAGGGTGAATTATGTTATAAAGATTTCATAGGGTTCAAGAGTAGGTGAAATATGAGACCATTTCTAGTATAATCAATGAGCCGCAAGATGGCCTCATATTTCTAATTTTAATGCATGTGTTTTCAAGATGGAATGTTGTGTTGTTGGAGTTCATTTTGAAAGAGTAGAATTAAAATATAGTGTTCTTTACTCAATTCTTGTAGCATATTTAGAAAAGAAAAGTTGGGTTATTTGGAGAAGGTTATGTAATTATTAGCAATTGTATTGAAATATTCAAAATATACTGGATTATAGGCTCCATTTACCAAAAAAGAAGATTATTTCATCTAGTATCAATGCTTTTTTCACTCAAAAGCACTACATTTTGCTACAGAAGTATTTGCAAGATTTGTTGTGAATCCCTAACATTGTAAAGCAGTAAGATAGGATTTTATTAGTATCACATCGAAGAATTATTCCTTTGGAAAGGATTCTTTAGTGATGGAAACCTTGGCTTATTCATTAATGAGATCAGGTAAGGGCTATTACATGCTTAATGTTACCATGGATAGATTGGCTTACTTAGCCTTGAGAGAAAGTTATTCTGAACAAAAAGAAGGCTTCTAATGAGGAACACAAAATTTACCACGTTAAAATCCCTACCCAAAGAATAAAATAATGATAAATTTTAAGGCTCGTGGGTCGAGATCACTTTCTGACATCATAAAAATCAAAGCCCAAGTAGAAAAAAAGAACATTCATTTATTTGACAATTTAAGTCAAAGAAAATATCAAATTTGGTCAATTTTTATAGACTATATGTTTCAGAAAAGGAAAATGGCTCATTCGAGTTAAAACCCTTCCATAAGGCTATTGGGAGAGAAAAGAGAAAAAAGAAAAAAAAACCACAGAATTTAGAAAATTTCCCACAACCAATTCATCCCTGCATAAGGAATCCAATTTGGAGAGAAGAGAAAAAAAAACATTGAATTTAAAATAATTCCCACAACAAATTCATTTTCACGTAAATATTTAGTTTGTTTTAAAAAGAAATAAAACATTTACCTACAATTCCAAAGAGATTTCACTAGCGTTTTCTCTTAAAAAAGTTGTACATTGATTGGCCAATCTATGGTGTGAGAATTCCTCCATATATATGTCCTCGTGTCTAGAAGCTTTGTCGAATTGGAGTGGATGAAGGATTATAAAGAATTGGCCTACAAGGACTAGCAAATTTTGATGGAAAATTAGAATTATCCCAATCCTTCCCGCAATTATGGTGTCTCATGATGTGAGCACTTGAAGTTGACGAAGGAATGTGATCTCTAATATCCACCCTTGCATTAAAATTATAATTAATTTATCTAAATCTTTATTTATTCAATAGAAAATATATATTTTATTAATATAACACTTTCATATAATCATGAGTATATTAACATATTTGAAACCATTGTCAAACTATCTCACTCATTATTTTTCCATAAGAGAGAGAGAGAGAGAGAGAGTTGACACCCTATATATGTTTGTTTTATTGTAAATTCAGGCTCCTCTCCTTATATCCACTAATATATCTCTTCGGTAGTTCACCTCCACATCCCCTTCAATCATTGATCCCTAGTCCCAACAATGAAACCATTTATTGGTCAATAGAAACAAAACCCAATTTTAAAGTGAAACAACCAACAAAACCCCTACGACACTAGCCCTTTAAACATAACCCACAAGTAGGTGAAAGCTCACCCAAGGAATCTTAGGAGGGACTATTGGAACACATACAATTTTATAGTGGCGAAGGAGATATAGAGCCCAGACTATTTCTACCAGTCTCAATACACAAAATTTTAAGTATTCCCCTAATTTGCATGGTAAATTGGTCATTCCTAGAGCACAATAGAGAATAATAGATAAACTAGATACTTTATATCATAATGTGCACATTAGACAATTGTATTACTTCATAAATCCTTTATTACATCACATATGCCATTTCTCACCAGCCTAATCCATCAAATTACATTGTGAAGCCTTCACATAACACTTTCTCTAACCATAAGCATAACACAACACCATAACCTAACATTACATTATAGCCTTAACTATTTATAAGTTTACACTGGGATAGAAGGTCAACAAACAACCTACCTTTACCATGAGAAATTCCTAATAGTATGGGTAAAACCCAAAAACTAGCCTAAAATAATTCCTTCCTTTTAGTGTTCCACATTCTACTCCTCAATCAACCCTTTTATGCAATACTCTTGTGTGCATATTCCAAAAATCCTCCTCAAAACTCCTACTCCAATAGGTAGTATTGACAATTGTATATCTATGGGGTTGAGAGGTTGGGTGGCGACCGAAGTTGTGACCTTCCTGATGGGGAAGAGACCCGTGGATGGATCTGAAGTTTGACAAGGGGACATTCTTAGGATTGGACTGAGACCTATGTGGATCGATAAACCATTCTACGAAGAAAAAGTTGGCGCAACCATGGGAAGAAGCTAAGGGCTTCGACTCGATGGTTGGATGAGTGACCCAAATGGGTTGGCTGAGATTTTGGTGATGTGCTGAGGGGTTGGTTGATGAGTTATGTGAGCTAAAAGGATAGTATTTTTATAGTCAAGGTGTGGGTGGGAATCGACTGGATGAGGATATTGGTACTTCGTATATTGCATTCCATTTGTATAAAGAACTAGGCTGGTGTTAGGTTGTGGGGCACCCCTTGATAAAAGGCATTTCATTTTTACATGTTGCGTATGGTTTTAATGATTCATGTAAAGTGTTAATAATAATACTGGATGAATGCGGTAATGTGATGTGTAATGATATTGTTGGCTTGGTTTTGGATTAAGAAGAAATATTGTTCCTTAAATATGGCTTAACCAAAACATTAGTTGATTGAGGTGTAGTTTTTGGTAGAGTAAAACCAAGAGGTCTCACGTTTGGGAAGAAACTTTTTGATGCCACATGCCTGGAGAGTGCTTAATGCATATACCTGGAGAAGGTATGCTTTAGGGTCATGACAATTAGACATCCAGATTGATAAATTTAAGTCCATCCTCAGGATTCCATGACATGAATTATTGTTAGAATACATTAGTCTACGGTCAAGGGACATGGAAATATAATTTTAAAATAAAGTATCCAATGAGTGGGAGAACCAAATATGCTAAGCATAATATGATGACATGGTAAATGGGACCTATTTCCCTTTTTTGCAACCCTAATAGTGTAATTTATTTCTTAAAGAATTCCAAATTTGCATACTAGGAAAAAGAGAGTAAAATATCAGCTATATTAAGAAGGTGGAGGAGTCCTGTGATGTAATTCTACTCAAGGCTAAGATTTAACATAAGCAAGAAAACACTTCAAGTAAGTGATGGATGGAATAAAATTCAATTAGTATAAGCGAAGATGGATATTTAACACTTTTGGAGTTATTACCCAAAGTGAGATTTTTATGATATGTGACAATAGTTTTTTCCAACAAAGCTACTAAATTTCAATTAAAAGTAGTTAATTTTTTGGTTTATGTGAAATGCAATAAAATTTGCTTAATTTACATGATTATTTTTTAAGAATAAGTAAAATTGCATAAAATAATTCTTAAAACTCTATTATATAGAATAAATATGAAGAAAAAATTTAAAAATAATAATAATAAATTAATCA